>JAQMYF010000008.1:27017329-27035317 GCA_030014195.1 Neosilurus mollespiculum
TGTGTGTGTGTGTGTGTGTGTGTGTGTGTGTTTATATATATATATATATATATATATATATATATATATATATATATTTGTTGTAGGGATGCTGTGTACTTTCAGTTACTTACAAAAAGTTCTGTAAAAATTTCATGAATTTTGACAAGGAAGACTCTGTTAGATTTTTGTAGATGATCCAGATAAAATGTTGGATCCAGAAAATTTTAATATTCTTTAATATTGGATTGTGGGGCTGGTGGTGTAGTGGTTAGGGTGCATGATCGAGAGGACATGGGTTTGAATCCCCATTAGACCCCCACTATGCTAAGACCCCTGGGCGAGGTCTTAGCCACAAGCGTGCCTCGATCCACACAGCAGTATTAATGAGTACCAGTACAAATACCAGGAAGGTAGCCTGTGATGGACTAGCGTCCCATCCAGGAGGAAACCTGAGGAAACACTACAGAAACCCATGGAAAAGCTCCGGTGTGGTGACCCAGTAGGCTCGGGTGTAAAAGCCCAACAGACTTTACCTTACCTTTTCATTTATTCAAACCTGTTTTGGCTTGAATAAAAGATCCTTTAAAATGGTGGCATGGTGGCGTAGTGGCTAATTCATCTGCCCCACAACAAGAAGGTCCTGGGTTCGAGTCCTGTGTACGGCGAGGGCGTTTCTGTATGGAGTTTGCATGTTCTCACCGTGCTTGCGTAGGTTTTCCCTGGGTACTCTGGTTTCCTCCGGCAGTCCACAGACATGCACATTAGGCTAAATGGCTGTTCCAAATTACCCCAAAGTGTGAGTGTGAATGTAAACGGTTGCGTGTGTGTTGAACCGGCGATGGTCTCGCAAGCTGTTCAGGGTGTGGGCTCCAGCCTCCCCACGACCTTAACAGGATTAAGCAGTTTGGAAAATTAGTGGTTTGTATGGGGGGATTGTTGGGCTTGGCAGAGGTTTACACTCTGAGAGCTCTTGATAATAACAAGCTACCCGGTTTTTTATTACGATGAAAGAATGACAGGACATCAAGGCTAGTATTCAGACAAGATTTACTTAAAAATGAAACCCAACAAAACAAACACCCGTAACATTATTTCACAACGCTGAGGCAGTGACATAAATATGTGGTCTGGTTGTCTCAATCCAGTCGAACGAGCTGGCTGGGTAAAGTTTCCAAGAACAACAGAGCGCTTTTTTGCTCTCGTCATCGAGAGGCACAGAAACGTAGGATGGCGACTGCGATCAGTTCCATTAACAGTATACTATACTCAAAACACCAACATCGCATTCCATACACACTGTCAGTAACTGTAGGTCATCGGAAGCATCTGTGAAGAGGGACTTTGACATCAGCCCAATACTATTATAATGTACACCTTCTACAGAACAAAGACACAAGTGGCATAATTACAGACACTTCAGCAGGCTTTTAATACACACACATACAAAACTTGGCTCTCACTTGGCATGCACACAATGTTCATTCATGCAGGTCTCACACACACACACACACACACACACACACACACACAAACACACACACAAAAATGAAAATAAAACTAAATGTAGTATACAGAAATAAGGCAGTATGGACACTATAGCCACTGGAAAAGAAGCAGCTGCAGGAAGGGCTATAATGGAGATAGTAATAGTGCGAACACACAAATACTGGCAATACCCCAGTATTACACCCTAGCAAACATCCCCCCCCCAAAAAAAAACAAAAACAAACAAACAAACAAACATACAAACAAAAAAACTGGGTGTATTAAATTAGAAGTATATTAAATATGTAAGGGGGGTGTGTGGGGGGGACATTTCAGAAGCAATAGGGTTCTTTTAAATAACGGAATGGATAAAAAGTAGTGACGTCCAAATTATATATAAATATACAGAGCTGCTATCATGACATGGGTTTTTATTCTTCTTATCAATATTGATTAATGCATCACTGCCATGGGATAACTCAATTATTGCACCGTTGCTGTCAGATATTTTAAATAAATAAAACAGTTATAGGATTTGGTTTTCTTATCACAGAGAACTACTCGGCCTCTGAAGAGGTTATCTGCCCAGGCCCGATAATTTGCCTCATTCAATTACGTCTTATTGTCTTGACTGGATTTGATAATACGAATTCGAATCAAAATGGCGGACCAAATCTCACGGCTGACTTCTGCACCGTACTGTATATCCTGATGAAATTGAACTTGTAGCCTTAATATATTAATTTATAGTCACATATTATTACTAGGGCGGCACGGTGGCGTAGTGGTTAGCACTTTCACCTCTCATCAAGAAGGTCCCGGGTTTCTGTGTGGAGTTTGCATGTTCTCTCCGTGCTTGCATGGGTTTCCTCTGGGTACTCCGGTTGCCTCCTACAGTCCAAAAACATGCACAGTAGGCCGATTGTCTGTTCTAAATCACCCCTAAGTGTGAGAAAATGGTAAAGGGCCTCGCTCAACAGTGGCAGCTTGGTTGTACTGGGGCTTGAACTTCTGTCCTTTGGACCAGTAATCCAGAGCCTTAACCACTGAGCTACCACTGCCTCGATTACGATTATGATTACTGACTTTTATTTCCTGATAAAACCTCCAATGCATCGACTCCCCAGCTTTCTCCCAACTCATTTCCACTTTTATTTGAAAAAAAAATCACCATGTCACCTCAGCAGCTCTGTATAACTCAACGTTTGTGCTTTTTTTTTTGCTGTCCTTACGATACATACGCTACTGTATGTTACCGATGCTTATTAGTGTGGCATCAATTAGCTTATAAGTGGAATTGTTCAGTCCTGGGAATCTCTACTGTCCCAGCACCGCACCAATATTAAACTTATAACGATTTGATAATTGGTGTCCTTAGTTTAATTATAATTAATAAAAGAAAAAAAATGCAGTTGTTTTGCATACTCAGCTTTCTTTGTCTCTCTCAAACATGGTGGCAGTGATCAGGTGGGAGTTTCTCCATATTAATACATACCTTTATTATTAGCACTTATATTTAATATTCAATGAAAAATAAATGCTTGTTTTTTCTATACAAGGACACGACGTTCAGGGCGACACACTGCAGAACTGTACGTTTACAAAATAGAGCCTCATGCGCAAGAAAATACACCAGTTCTTCCTTCCTGTCTTTACACAACCTTTTTTTTTTTTTTTTTAAACTGATTGTTCGCTGCCAAGAAACAGCGTGTTGTACATTTAGTTTCTGTTCGAGTGTGTGCATGTACGGGGTTTTGCTGATATATTTAGTTATAAGTTTGAATCGTCATATGCTTCAGGCCAAAACTCCACCCACAGTCGAAGCAATAACGATCCCTAGCACCACACAGCAAATAAGAATCATAATTTTCTTCTGCAAAAGCATCAGCAAGATCCAGGCAGCATGAGAAAGAAAAAGAAGAATGAAAGAGTTGTGTTATCATTTTTAATAGTGCTGTTAACGTTTATTATAAGAAAGACCTTAAAAGGTAAAATTACCACATAAGGATCATGGGAAAAAAGTTTATATCCACATACAGTCACTACGATTTCACAACCAACAACAGACATGCAACAGACAAACACACACCAAACACACACCACATGGGGGTGCCAGAATTCCATTCATGGGTTTATACCTCGGCTCATGAATAAATAATGCGCAGACAGATGTTTCCGTCTTCACAGATGTTCATAGGTGCCCAATACTGTTTTTATCTTGCACTCTTTGAATTCCCCTTCATACTTTGACATCCTGCTGATTTCGTAGACAAGCCCTCCGAGCTCAGAGAGAACGACTCTCTCATATAGATGATGAAGTTGCACTTGTACTGGCAAAGTGGAGGCTCAGTGGTTTAAGCTCTGGCTTATTGATCAGAAGGTCATGGGTTCAACTACCAAGCTGCCCATGTTTGGCCTGTGAGCAAGGCCCTTAACCCTCAACTGGTTAGTCGTATGAATTAGATAAAAATGGCCTGGATTAGAACCATAAATAGATTTATACTTCCTGTTATACTTTCTAAACAAAGTCACCACCTTGCTATCCACACATCCTCACTATCAATCAATCAATCATGAGGCTGGAGCCTATCTCAGCCATCATTGGGTAGAGGCAGAACAGCACGCGGACCATCACGGGGCAACACACCCAATCATTCACACTAACAGTCACGAGTAGGGGCAATTTGACCCAGCCAATTAGCCTGACGTGAATGTCTTTAGACTGTTGAAGGAAACTGGAGTACCCAGACAAAACCCACGCAAGCACGTGGAGAACATGCAAACCCCACACAGAAACGTCCAAGCCCGGGACTCGAACGCAGGACCTTCGTGGTAACCACTACGCCACTGTACACCGTTTCCCCTGATACCTCTCCTTGCAGTGAGAGTGTTTATACGTTCATTTATTCATGTAGTGCCCGAGCACATCATCAGGGGAAGTCAATGTTAAAAACAGTATTAGACTAAAAGAAACTTGACACAAACATTACACTGACTTGAGGTGCATGCTGGGATGCCGAGGGCATAACACAACACAGCACAACACATACAGAGACACACAACACACACGCATGACTGAGAGAAAGGAGTGAGGTAGGTGGAACGTATACTTCAGAAATGTGCTGGGACGATGTGTTAAATAAAATCACAGTGTGAGTCACTATAAACAAATTATTTCCTTTTTTATTCTATACATACCCACTATGTGCATTCTGATTGGTTAATCTACTACTAGGATATTACTTCACATACCATTAGTAGTTACGTCACCACAGAAAAAAAACCCCAAAAAACCCCAAGTGGTCACGACTACATGCTACGCTAAATTCTAATCCTAGCTGGCCGGCTCTACTGTTCATTCGAGAGTTACCCGCAACAAGCAACAAAATTTGGATCATCATTCATTTTATCATTTTCTGAACCGCTAAATCCTAATTAGGGTCGCGGGGAGGCTGGCGCCCATCTCAGTTGACTCTGGGCGAGGGCAGAGTACAAACTGGACAGCTCGGTGGGCCATTGCAGGGTTAACACACACACACACACTCACACCTAGGGCTGATTTGAAACAGCCAATTGTGCATGATTTTGGACTATGGGAGGAAACTGGAGTACCCAGAGGAAAAACATGCAAACTCCTCACAGAAATGCATGAGCCTGGGAATCGAACCCGGGACCTTCTTGGTTTGAGGCGGACGTGCTAACTAATGTGCCACCGTCCCACCTTATATATATATATATATAATTAAATTATTTTTTTTAATTATAAGAATTGGACGTTTTCTTCCACTAGATGTGATTGACCTGCTGCAGGGAAGGGGCCCCGAGAGTCCTTGGTGCCACCTGATGCCGGTGACTGGGGGAGGGGCAATCATAAGCAGTGTGTGGATATCGAAAGTGCGGTGATCATGCTAAGCTAAAGGCTTTTTCCACAAAAAGCGGAAACATTCATTAATTCATTCATTCAAACCGCATCATCCCACTAAGGTCGCGGGGATGCGGGCGTGGACCCTGGGCATACATGAGGTACACCCTGATAGTATGCCAGTATATCGCAGGGCAACACACAAAACCATTGAGACTCTGAGTCACACCTAGGGGCAATTCAGAACAGCCAATTAGGCTAATGTGCATTGGGTCACAGGCAAGACTCCATGCTAGACTAAAAGCCACCCAGTTCTTCCATTAAGTACTTGATGGTAAGAATGTTTTTTTTAATCATAATAAAATAATAAAAATGCTTTATTACTCACAGTCTAGTGGGTGTGGATAGAATAAAGCACTCATTCCACTCAATCTCGTCAGATATGCACTGATAGCACCTTGGCAGTGTGTGCCTTTTGGGCCGTCAGTCCATATCTGACTCAAGGGTGTGGAATAACTGATAATTGTGTACATACTAAATATCAAGACTGGACTACCATTTAACCATTATACTAAAAGGCTAGCACATTAGCTAGCACAATCATGACCCCAAACTATATAAAACACATTCATAAATTACAATTAAAGTGGTCTATGGATAGAATAATTATCCAAACTCCAGGCTCAGAACACCATCCCAGCTTCTTCTAGCATGTCACTGAGTTGACTTTCCAGTACACACTGCAGCTTCTTTGCATGTTAGCTGAGTCCAGCAGCGAGTGAGATGATGAGGATGAGCAGACAAAATGCCACACACACCCCTAACAGGATCAACTTCTGTGAAGGTGACAAAAACAGGTGGGTTTAAATGTCCTTATGGAACCATATTTATGTATGCATATACGGGATCCCCTAAAGTTGGAAAGGGACGTCTTGACCTCGGACGCCTGTTCTGCAGTCCATCGTATGGACACCTATTATACATTACTTTTTACCTTTACTATGGGGAAAGGTTATAAGTTGTGTATGTCTGTCTGTTTGTGTGGTTGTGACCATGATAACTTGAAAACTAACAAACAGATTTCCACAAAGTTTAAACCAAATGTAGGTCTTGGCCCAACAAAGAACTGATAAAATTTTGGGCATGAGACGGATCCAGCTTCAGGATTGTTTTGGAGGCTTGTTTTTTTTTTGAACATGCACGGAGGCAGAAATCACTCAGAATGCGTCGGGAGAAAAAAATCCACACCTGAAAAATTATTGCAGAACAGGCAACAAGAGGGCACCGTAATTCTACTTCATCTGCTATGTAAAGAACAGACTGCACTAGCTTGGTAGAGGTCTGCACTCTCTGAGTGCATCTCTAGTTTTAAAAGATGCAGTTTGATTGGTTACTGAAACGTCCATATACTGAAACCCTTTTAGAGGAAAAAAAAAGGTGTAATGTCAAAAAGTAAATAAACGATTATAAAAATTTGCGATTTGTGTATGGCCATTTGCAGTGTCAGTCAAACCTTCTCTTCCTGTTGAAGTGCCAAAGTAGGCAGTTTTTAGCCATGACTTTCTAGTGATAGAAGTTCCATACAGGACATACAGAAGTACATACAGGAGTTAATGATTCATGAATACGAAATCTTATTAATGACTTACTAAGCAATAAATCATTCCTGCTGATGTTTTTGACAGAGTAGCTGCTATAAGCCCTTGTTTGGGTTTATTTGGCCTTGTTTTGGCTGCATGAACACCATTTGACCTCACTTATTTTTACCTCAGTTGGATATTCACAAGCATGAACATCAAGCAAGCAACATGGCAAGAGATGAAAAGATGAAGGGAAGGACGGATGTGGCGATGGTCATGATGGCCGTCTGACTCACCCTCCGCGCTTTGCTCTGGTACTTTACTGCCTTCTTGGTATCTGACACGGCCCTTTCCACATAATCCACTGCATGCTCCACATTATACTCTATACGGTCAATCATCTCTCCCTGACCGTGTGTACGCAGCGTCACGAGCGAGGAAGTGGGGAAGAAAAGGACAGGAAAGAGAGAAAGAAAGAGGGATTTTAGACAGCAGCTGTAAACTGCCTGAGGCGTCACTCACCACCTTGCTTGTTTTTTGCACTTTTATAGCTGCTTTAGTTTCTTCTTTGGCTTTTTCCACGTATTCCAGGGCATTACGTACATTGGATTCAATGTTGTTCATGAGTCCACCCTGTAGGAAGAAAGGAAAAGGTGAGAAATGGGAATGGAAAATAAAATATAAAACAAAAAATTCCATGTAAATAAAGAATTGCTAACACTTTAACAACACTATAAAATAAACTTACATAAATGACAAACTTAATTTTTTTTACTTAAATTACAAAGCAAAAATAAACCAAATAAACACTGACATTAATCAATGGTCATCCCATCGAGTAAATAAACATAATGGTGGAATAGCTAAACGCACCATACTTAAAAAAGCCATCAACCTGATTTTACATTTTGAACTTTAATGTCTACATGCATCAGGATTCTGATTGGCTGTTGGACATTGTGATTCTGACTGGCTGTTATGCACAGCAAAACTGATTGGCTGGTATGCACAGCAAAGCTGATTGGCTGTTATGTGCTGCAATACTGATTGGCTTTTATACACAGCAATGCTGATTAGTTGTTAGGCATCACAATGCTGATTGGCCGTTATGCATCATGGTAGTGGTAGGTCTCCATGGACATGGAGAACGTTGTCGATCTCTGGACATATTTAAAGAAATGTTGTGGGGACATGGTCAAAACACAGAAAAAAAACGCTGTAAGGAAAGAGTAATGACAGCGCTGATGATTGATGCAGCGTTGACACAGGGACCTCGTTGATGGAGTAGGATGATGAGGACTTGTTAAATGTAGCTGTAGACACAGGAAAACGTGCAGAATGAATGAAAAAGCTTGGCGCAGCATTTATAATGTCTGAATGGATGCCGTGAGAACATGGTAAGTGTATGGTGCAATCTGATTGGTTGTAGTAAGACCGTAGCAAGAACGCATTGGACGTGTGATCAAGCGAGAGGTCAGAAATGAGTTGAAACACTGAAAACCTGGCATGGATGTAGAGAACATGCAGTATGAATGTGAAAACCACACATTTTCCTATATTGACCACGAACCCCCAACCTCCCAAAAACAGTGACGTTCTCATGGTTTTGTCTTTATGGTTAGTTACTGAGTGAACTGTGGATTTGTTTAACGTAACTAATATAGTTAATAATGCTAGCTCAATAAATTCAAATAATTTAGCTTCAGCATTCGATGGCAGTAGGAAGTTGCAAGCAGCTGAAATTAAGTAGCATGCATGTAAAAATGGAGATTAAACACATAAATTACCTCTAGAGGTTAGTGCAGACCCCAAGTTCACACCACAGTATTAAAGGCCTATTAGAGAGAGAGAGCGAGAGAGAGAGAGAGAGAGAGAGAGAGAGAGAGAGAGAGAGAGAGGCAGCGGAGACACAGAGCAGCAAAAACCAAGCAGAAACGCGAATCTGCGCAGGTCACACACCTCACTTTCACAGGGGAATGAGAACGAGAGGGTGCAGGTTAGACAGATTAATTATTAAATGAAATACATTTGTGTTAATAGACTCTCCCACTCTGACCTTTCACACAGATGAATAATTCACAAGCAATATTCCTAAAACGCACAATACTGACATAAAAGCTTTGCAATAAAGGAAAATAATCCACCCTGAACCACTTACACATTAGTCTTTCTAAGCTTTTCTGCAGGCGGCACAGTGGTAAAGTGGATAGCATGTCCACCTCACAGCAAGAAGGTACTGGGTTCGAGTCCTGGGATTGGCTCGGGTGTTTCTGGTTCATATGTGGGTTGCATGGTGGCACAATGGTTAGCGAGAATGTCCCGGGCTCAGACGTTGTGTGTAGTTTGGAGGCTTTCCTCATGCTTGGGTGGGTTTCCTCTGGGTACTCCGGTTTCCTCTGACAGTCCCAAGGAATACACATTATGTCAATTGGCTACTCTAAATTGCCCCTAGCTGTGAAGTGTAAATAGTTGATTGTGTCTGCGTTAGTCTCATAATAGATTACCCAGATTGCCTCTCGCCGTGTCGTCGTCTGGGACTGGCTCCAATTTCCCCGGTGACCGCGGATTATCCATTACCCATCATGCCTTATACCTACCTGCTGATCATGGAGCAGAATCGCTTTAATCTGTCCAGTTCTCTTCTCTGTACACTCTATTAGATCAGCTTCCAAAGCTTAATGCTAATACCGCTATCAACACCATCATGCTAATTATCTTGTAGATTTAGCTGAGCTGTAACGAGCTAGCAATGTGATTGCACATGAATAATAAACACACAGCAACAATCAATTACCTGGTACCAGAATCACTAAATATACCAAAATATTTCATTTATTCCTACTCACGACCTCACGTCGAGGCTCGAGGCTATCTCAGTCGCCTCTGTGCGAAGGCAGGGTACACCCTGTACAGCTTGCCGCTTCATTGCAGGGCCAACACACAACCATTCACATTCACACTTTGGAAAACTGAAGCAGACAGTTAGCCTAATGTGCATGTCTTTGGACTGGGGGAGGAAACCGGAGTACCCAGAGGAAACCCACGCAAGCACTCGGCGAACAGGCAAACTCCACACAGAAACACCCTATCCAAGCCTGGGACTTGGGCCCAGGACCTTCTTGCTGTTTGGCAGACATGCTAACCACTACATCACCATGCCGCCCAAAAATGTGCTTCAAGGTGGACCTTTCCTTTAATATTCCCATAAAACCCTCTTCGAAACAAACTGAAAGCACATACACATACAGTCAGTATATATAATGTACGTGTACAAGTGTCCACCAGGAGGCACAGTGATCATCGGCTGAGCTTTCTTTGTTTGCGTCCCTATTATTTCATTACTTAATATTTTAATGTTTGTAATGTTCATAAGACAGCCACCGGGGGGAGACATTTCATTGTAACTATGTCAAGTTAAAACAAAACCTGTTGCACCTTGCACTCTATGAGTACCCCCCTAGTTTCTTCTGTGTTCGCACTACAATACGCATTCCCATAAAAGTCATGAAATAATGAAGAAACAAGCCATAACTGGCGATAGTGCTTCAATCCACTGTTCAATCACGTTTGAGCCTCAGAAAATTCAATACTCAGTATAAAAATGGCTATAATTCATAAAAGGTTAATGCAGTAATTTTGTTATTCTTAAATTAAAGCTAAAAGCCTGGACTTTAAGATTTCATTTTAAATGTATTGTGATGGTGTAAAGAGGCAAATATAAAAATGTTTGACTGTGTCCCATTACTTATGGAGCTCATTTTGTATATTTAGCTCTGGGTTTTTGAATTTAATTCCTGACTTTAACCTTCATTAAATTTAGGCCACGGAAATAATCTTTAATTTGTTTATATAAAAATTATTTATTGTAAAAATTTATTTGTTTGTTCTCTTGATCTACTTCTCGGACTGGTGTAAATCATATTTATGCAGAAATATTGAAAATTCTAATGGGTTAAAAAACTTTCAAGCACCACTGTATGTGCAAAATACAGGACGGTGTGTGGGGACTGTGGCCTAATGGTTAGAGGAGCAGCTTTGGGACTGAAAGGTCACTGGTTCGAGTCCCGAACCAGATGGAAAAATGTGTGGCAGTGGGGGGGTGAGCAGCACTTTCCTTCCTCCACATTCATGGCTGAAGCGCCCTTGAGCAAGGCACCTATCCCCCAACTGCTCTCCATGTGTGTGTGCTCACTTTGAATGGGTTAAATGCAGAAGTCAAAATTTCTCCTGCGGAATTAATACACTATTAAAAATAAAATAAATAAAGATTTATCTATATCTAGTGACATCTCATGGTGAGGTTTCAGATTACAACCAATGTGAATTTTTTTCCCAAACTCTCCCTTCAAAAGCCTGTATGGTTCTGGGCTACTGTAGAAACATGGTGGCTCAAGATGGCGGCCTCCGTGGGAGGGGACCCGCTCCACATGTAGATCAGTACTTAATTTCTGATAAATGTCCCTCCAAAATGTTACACATTGTCCCTTTATAGATGCATACTGTACAATCATTCTGCCCCAGACCAAGAACTGAAATCAATGAAAGCCCAACATTACCATGACATTCAGAATATTTGATGCCGAAACAAACCTAAAGCCTTTTTGTTTTTTTTAATTAGCTGTTTGTTCTATGTGATAAAATTAGAACCGAGTTTGGTGTTTATTTGATTTTTATCTTCATTTCATTTGCTGCTGATTGTTCCAGGCAGTTATGAAGAAAAAAAAGTGATGTCATTTCTTGGAAGGATGCGGTAGGTATCGGAGGGGAGGTGCACAGAGAGATGAGGTTTCTAACTAGACACTGATGCAGTTTTCACTGAGTGCAAATGTAATTAGCGGAAACACATACTGGCCTTTTCTAACAAGGTTTTGAAAGACACGCAGCATGCCTGCCACAGTGTTCCTGTATGTGTGTTTCTGTGTGATGCCATGGCAATGGGGCAGCAGTGAGATAAATCCCCCTCCTATGGAGAGGCCATCTGTCAGCAGAAACCGTAGCCGAGACACAAAGCGACGGTTTTGTGGTGCGAGGAGGATGGATGATGGCGAAGGTTCCGGCGCACTGTCTCACCTGACTCTCGACCAACATGGCCATGTCCATGAACATGTCGTGCAGCTCGCGGATGCTGTTCTCCAGCTTGATGATCTCATTGTGTCGGGTTTCAATTTCATTCATGGCCTGCTCGGTAATGTTGGAGTCCATGATGATCTGAAGAAAGGAAGACACACACACACACACACACACACACGCACACAATCAGCAGGTCTCCTTCACGCAATTATTTGCTGAACAGCTTAATTCTAATAGGGTCACGGAGAGGCTCAGCCGACACTGGGTGAAGGCGCGGAACACCCTGAACAGCTTGCCAGACCTTCACAGCACAAACTCACAAGCACACACACAACCATCAACACTCACACCTAGGGGCAATTTGGAACATCCACTTAGCCTAATGTGTATGTCTTTGGACTGTCAGAGGAAAACAGAGTACCTGGAGGAAACCAAGGCTAGCACTGAGAGCATGCATACTCCACACAAAAACGCCCAAGGCCGGGACTCGAACCCAGGACCTTCCTGCTGTGAGGCAAACGTGCTAACCTCTACGCCACCGTGCCGCCGAGGTCTCCTTCATTTCTCATCAATTTCCGGGATACTTTCTGACCTCTGGCTTTGGCAATTCTTCTGTTAGGAAACGCTGCAACTGAAATCGAAATGAATCTGGGATACAATCGAGATTTGTTCCGTCTGCTAGAAGGTTTAAAGAGTCCCTGCCTAGAATTTTAATCGCTCCCTGAAGGCCTGTAATGCCCAGAGCAGATGAATTTATTTCTCTCATACTTGCAAGCACACAAATATACAGGACTAGACATGGAAAAGTGCTAAACTACTGGGAAACTTTATATTAACAAAGAACAAAATGGGCTTGATGAAAATGTTGTGTCGTTGCATTTTTTAATCTGACCTACACTCTACGGACAAAAGTTTATGGACACTTGACGGTCCGACCCATATGTAGGTTCTTCCCAAAGTTGGTGCCACAAAGTACCCAAAGCACACAACTGTACAGAATTCACTGCAACTAAGAGGCTCAAACCTGTTCTAGCAAAGCGGGTTTGGGACCGAAATGTCGCTGGTTCGATTCTCGAACCAGCAGGAAAAATGTCAGGCGGCACCTTCCCTTCCTCCATTTTCATGGCTGAAGTGCCCTTGAGCAAGGCACCTAACCCCCAACTGCTCTCTGGGGCACCCCAATGTGTGTGGCAGCCCACTGCTTCGAGTGTGTATGTGCTCACTGTTTATGTGTGTATGTGCTCACTTTGGATGGGTTAAATGCAAAGGCAATAATTTCCCTTGCGGGATTAATACAGTACAGCAAAGTCAAAATAGTGCACCTCCTGTGCGTATCTGTATTTTATGACACATTACACGTTCCTATTTGGCTCCATTCTCGAATAGCTGTACGTTTCCACATGAACACGCATTGGTGAAAAGGTTAAAACCATTCAGCTGTATCTCAGTGCAAAATGTACTTCATGAAATTGTGTCTTGGCTCAGACCCATTTAGTCATTATGACCACGGTGTACTTCCACTTACCCCCGAAGTGAAGATCGCCGGGTTGTCACTTTCCAGCATGCTTTCCAGCTCCTCGTTTGTCGTGTTCCTTCCAGCTACACACACACACACACACACACACACACACACATTATATCAGGCATATAATGTGCCTCACTGACCTCAATATATTTGTGCCCATAACACAGTCAGCAGAAGAACAACTCTGACTGCAGCAGTGAAAGGGTTAAACTGCAAACCAACACAGTACATTCACATTATGCATGTTAAACATTATTAAACACAAGTACAGTACAGCTGAATGATATTTACAGCCAGATAACCCCTTAAAGGTAGATAAAATAAAATATACAAACATTATCAGCAAATAAAACAGACTACAATACAATGTGTTGGAGTATCACAATATATTCTACCTGTACCCACTGGATATGAGAAACTGCACATTATGATTGGCTAATCTACTACTAGGATATCATCCCATATACCAGTAGTAGCTATGTCACTACAGAAAAATGAATAAAAAAATAGAAGCAGTTGCGACTCATGCTAAGCTAATGGCTAAAGCTAGCCAATTAGCTCTTCTGTTCATTCTCAACTTATTCAACTTATTATGATTACTGCGAGGAACAGGCCTCCAAGTCCTTGTCATCATCGTCATGATGCCGGTGACTGCTGGAGAAGCTGTCATAACAAGCGTGTGTGGCGAGTGGCAGTGCAGCCAGACTCCCTCCTCTCTTCTCGAACTCACTCTCGCACTCGCTTGCCAAGCCGCTTAATCCCCACAGCATCGTGGGAAGGGTGGAGCCTATCTCAGCAGACACAGAGCGAAGGCGGCGTACACCCTGAACATCTTCCAGACCATCGCAGGGCCAACCATTCAAGCGAAGAAAGCGGCGTACTAGAAGTAAACCCATGCAAGCACGGGGAAAAGCCGAGCCCAGGACTCGAACCCAGGACCCTCTTGCTGTGCTTCTCGGCCCTGAAAACAGATGCTTTAATGTTGCCAGCCCAACTGAATGAGTCATTTGTATCCGAAAGCCTGACATGGGGCGTCATAAGAGCTTCATCATCGATCGCGAAAAAAATGTTTAAAAAATTCAACGCCATTAAGTGCAAGCAATTTGAAAATTCCTAGTATTTCTGTTTTCAGGATGAGCTGTGCGACACACAGTTAAATGATGAATATTTGGCTATGTATGATCAGAACCCAGGCACATAAGGTGAGACATGAGATTTGACTGGACCCTCTGCTTATATTAGCAGTAATAAATGCTGAACACTGCATGGAAATGACCGTACGCCCAGATATCCCTCATATGTTTGTTTCATTAGAGAATACTGGTACTGGTCATAATTCGTGCATATGTACATAAATGGCCTTGAAAAGCACAAACCTGGGTGATTTTATCCTGTGATTTAATAGCAGGGGCTGAACCAAATGGTTAGCAGTTGTTTTTCCCGGAAGTGACTTGAACTCGTTGGGCGGGGTTGTCCAGCGCGAGTAAACAAGCAGATCTATTCATCATGGCATAAAACCACATTTTAGGTGATAAAAAAACGTGTCCAAGAAGCAGTGTTGCTACGGCAGCAATTTGGAGAAAATAGGTGTAAATGGGTGTGACCTATTTGAACCAGAGAGGGAGGAGTCTTGTGGAGACGTCACATTCTGGTGACTCTGAGGACGTGAATGCTTCCAGAGATGAGCGTGACCGTAAATCCAAAATGGTTTCTGCAGATAACGTTTCGGCAACTCGGCTTTCCGGTCGTCAGATGGTTTAGGAACAAAAAGAACGCCTTCCGCGGTTTCGGCGCTTGTTGTTTGTGCAGTTCAGCACTGGACGATAATGTGTTATGATGCACGGGGTCAGTGATGCAGCCCAGCCAATCCAACGACTTCGCGTCACTACAGAAAGGCACCATGTCTCTGAGCATGCCTAGAGAGGGGCAAGGACTGATGCTGCTGGACGGAACCGCTGATGTCGTCCTACATGATTGTTTTATATAGCTGATAACCCTAATTCACCACAGGGTACCCTTGATTAATTTGGGATGAATTAAGTGTCATATCAGTGGATATTGCATCGGTGCCTTCCTATTTGTTTGTGTATAATATCTTCCACTAAAATTAATTTGAAATGTGAGTAAGACTGGTAAAATATTCTGGACTTGAACGGAGGATATCCTGCTGGTCAGTGAGTGCTGAGCGACAGACGCTGCTCTGTGGCCATGCCAGTAGAGAGACATGGCACCACAGGACTTCAGCCAGAGCTGCTCACTTCTAGCTCACTCCAGATCCTACGCATACTGTATAGTGTGTGTATGTGTGTGTGTGTGTGTGTGTGTATGTGTGTTGGGGGGAAGTTGTCTAGATGCTTGTAGCTCCATGGCTGCAGCTGAAAAGTCTGTCACATGTCCATACCGGCCACCTGGCTATTTCTTCGTAAGAATATCGTTTTCAGTAGTGAGTACAAGTTTCTCAGCTCAATGTCAAGACACTTTGAACACGAGGTTGTAAAATTATTCCTGACATAACTTGACCTACAATCGGTCTCAAGAACATTTACACTCGGTAAATAATTAAACACGAATAAAAGAAAACAACCCATTTTTAATTCAATTTAATTTACTGTAGGTAAAATGGTGGGCGGAGTGATGGCGTAGTGGTTAGCACCCCCGCCTCACTGCAAGAAGGGCCTGGGTCCGAGTTCTGAGCTTGGTGACGTTTTTTTGCGTGGCGTTTACATGTTCTCCCCGTGCTTGCGTGGGTTTCCTCCAGGTACTTCAGTTTCCTCCGACAGTCCAAAAACATGCAGCTATTCTGAATTGCTCCTCAGTGTGAGTGTGAACAGTTGTGTGCGTTGGCCCTGCGATGGCCTGGGGAGCTGTCCAGGGTGTACCCCATCCTCGCCCAGTTGCAATTTATTTTCTTCATTCCCAGTTTCCAGTATGGTCTCAGATATTTGGACTCAGAGCTGTAGCTTTGTGTTTTCATTCATTTCTATCAAATCCAAAACAAGTCAACTTTCCTTCTGCTCCCATCTCTCCCTTTATTAAATCAATGCACTTTATCAGTCCCCAGTTTGACTCGTTCATCCGTCTGTCTCTCGCATTTATCTCTCGCTCTCCTCCAGCGCGCTGAATTTTTAAACAGGTCCATCTGCATTTCTTAATCACCTGTCCGGGCTCAAGGTTAATTAGCGAGCGCTGCTGAATTAATAGAACTGTGGGGGTGCGAGTGGAAGAGGAGCCCTGTTACACACAGGACAGCAGAAGTGCTCTACGTGTAGCTCTAAGTTAATTACAGGTGTGTGTGTTGATCTGTGAATGCGTGTGTGTGTGTGTGTGTGACAGAAAGACAGTGACAGAGAGAAGATAATTGAGACGCATGACTAGGGCTTTAATTCATTTTATTGCATCTCAGTGACAGAAAAAAAATAGTCTCACTGGCTCTTACTGTACAAATACAAATCTGTTCCAAAATGAGCAGGAACAGCAAATAGGGGGTGGTGCGGGGGTGGGATATGGAGCACATTGAGAGTGCAAACCCCCACCAAGCCCAGCCATCCCACCATATCAATCACTCACTCACTTATTCACTCAGTCATTTCCCAAACCGCCTACTCCTACTAGGGTCGCGGTGAGGCTGGTGCCTGTCTAAGCCAACACTGAGTGAAGGAAGGGCAGTGATGGCTCAGTGATTAAGGCTCTAGGTTACTTTTTCGAAGGTCTGGGGTTCAAGCCCCAGTACCACCAAACTACCACTGCTGGGCCCTTAAGCAAGGCCCTTAACCCTCAACTGCTCAGTTGTATGAATGAGAAAAAAAAAATAAGTCGCTCTGGAAAAGGGCATCATAACAGAAATGTAAATGTAACACATGGAACAGCTCACCAGACCATCTCAGGGCCAACATTCACACTCACACTCACACCTGGGGGCGATTTGGAACACCCAATTAGCCAAATGTGCATGCCTTTGGGCTATGGGAGGAAACCGGAGTACCCGGAGGCAACCCACACAAAACCGCCCCAGTCCGTGACTTGAGCCCAGGACCTTCTTGCTGTGAGGTGAACGTGCGAACCACTACGCCACCGTGAAGCCACCATATAAACCAAAATGTCAATAATCGTCAATGTTAAAGAATGCTTTAAAAAGATTTGTTGATCTGGATCACCTCCAAAATCTCAAGGAGTCTTCCCTGTTCAAAGAAATTTTGTAAAAATTCACACATTAATTTTTTCAAATAACAAAAAGTACACAGCACTCGCCTGGTCTGAAGAGCTGTCCAGGGTGTACCCCGCCCTCACCCAGAATAGGCTGAGATGGGCGCCAGCCTTCCCGCTAACCTAATTAGGATTAAGCGCTTCAGAAATTGAATGAAAGGTACACAGTACACCCCCCTGCTGGTCCTGCAACAGCACCACACTTTCATTCATTCATTCATATTCTGAACCGCTTATTCCTAATTAGGGTCGCGGGGAGGCTGGCGCCCATCTCAGCCGAC
>JAQMYF010000008.1:27065726-27077778 GCA_030014195.1 Neosilurus mollespiculum
ACATACATATACACATATACTCACTCCCCTACTGCCACACATTTTTCCTGCTGGTTCGGGAGTCGAACCAGAGACCTTTTGGTATCAAAGCCGCTTCTCTAACCATTAGGCTACAGCTGCCCCCAGCTGCTTTTGTTTTGATTTCGGCGCAATGCTGAGAATGAGCATGCCTTCAAAGAAAACCACTGAGGGTCCAGATTAAATATGGACGTCTGAAAGGGAAGAGATGGATGCATGGGCTTTGAAGTGAGTTACCACACTCACTCACTCACACTCACACACTCACACACACACACATACACGTATGTGCAGACGTGAAAACAAATTACACTGATTGGAAAGAAATTTGCTCTCAGGCTCAAACGTCTAAGTGGTAAATGGAAAGATCTTTTGTAGTTGCTATAGGTCGATGCTAACCACCAAATTCCGCTTGTGCTGGCACAGAAACAGTAACTTTACTTTAAGATTTACAAGCTTGAGAAATAAAGACCATTGATTACACGAGTTCCAGAGGCAAGAATGGTACATTGACGAATATAAAAACACCTGATTAGCATTTACTGCTACTACCGAGTATCAGTTGTTAGAAATGTCGATAAAATTAAATTAACTCACTTCTTATATGTGTGTAATCCATGTAAAGGAAAGAGGGATGGTCCTGGAGATGTATCCTGGAGATTATACTGTTCACATGAAGTAGCACAGCTTCCCTGAAATGCACTACCATCATCTCCGTGATAACTGACTGATTAGCTTCGGCGTAATTACTTTCAATTAAACTTTAATGAGAATCAAATCTAGCTGTTAGGAGAGGTGATACGAAAAGCAAACAACAAAACAGCAATTTTCTCTCTGTCCCTTATTTAATCGGCAAAGTCAGAGCAGTGTAATTACTAAAATTTGCAGATGTGTGTTGCTCACGTATGGTGTTGTATGCTAGTTCAAAGAGTGTGCGTATACAACGGAGGGTGAATTCAGAATCGAATGCCTTTATGACGCTTTACACGGTGACTTCTGGGAGACTACAGTCCTATAGTCAGATTCAGGAATGCCAAAACAAACACTTCACCCATATTTATTAAATAAAAAAGGTTAGTAAACTCTATTTAAGTTTACATTCTGTTGAATAGTGGCGTTTTTTTGAAGGTATTGTTATCACTGTCACTGGTTAGTCCGTCTGTTTGTGAGCAAAATCCCGACCGCACCCGTTCACGGATTTTCACCAAATTTGGTGGGAACACTACCCGACCTGAATCCCAGAGGTGATTTAATTTTGAAATGTTTTGATCAAAGATCAAGGTCAGAGCACGGTCACATTTTTGGAGATGGCATGCTTATAACTTCGAAACGAGTGCTGATAGACATGCTGTTACCATGGAACACTAACAGAAAACCATATATGGACTGAGACAGTTACCTCTGACCTTGAGTGACCCTCAAAAGGTCAAACCCCAGCCATCTTGTATATCCTTCTAATGAGAGAGCTGTTTTGCATATGTGGTCAGAGATAACCACAAGGGTAATTAAATCCAGTATCTGCATAGGGTCTATTTGTTACATTATCCATTATCTTTTTTTGGGGGGAGGGGGGGTTTACAGCATTTCTAAAGGAATTCAATGACAAACCAAAAGAAAAACCAAGACATTAGTTTTAGATCCTTTAAATCCAGGAAGTTGCTAGGTGCGGCCTCCAATGATCGGACTTGTTTGTCCAGCATTTCTTAGAGATACTCAACTGGATTGAGATCTGGGGAATTTGTGGACCACGTCAACACTTTGAACTCTGCGATGCTCCTCAAACCCTTCCTAAACAATATTTTGTAGTATGGTATAGTGCTTTACCCTACTAAAAACAGGCGACTTCAATTTGGAACACCATTAGAATAAAGGGGTGTTTTGGGTCTGGGTCAATACCTAGGTCGGTGGCATGTGTCAAAGATTTCCAGGATTTCCCAGCATACACTGCCCAGAGCATCACACTGTCTCCGTCTTCTTCACAGAGTGCATCCTGGCGGCATCTCCTCTCCAGAACAGTGGTGCATACACACCCGGTTTTTGTTTCCTCTGGGTACTCCGGTTTTCTTAGACAGTTCATAGACATGCCCAGTAGGTCAAGTGCCTCCTCTATACTGCCTGTGTGAGTATGAATTGCTTTTCGTATCTGTCTCAGCCCTGCAAAAGATAATCTGTTCGTTTTGTGTCCCACCTCTCGGCCGAAGACTGGGATTGGGTCCGTGACCCGACTGACAAGCAGTATAGATAATGGATGAATATATGTATTTATGGATGATGCTTCAATATCTCCTTATCCGTCTATTGAACCAGCACAGCCAAAATTGATTTACAGATTTACTGCTTCAATTTTTATTCACTTCATAATGAATAAATGAATACGAATTGAATAAAAATGAATAAGAATTACGTGCACGCTCTATCCTTGTTGACCTCCTCCACTTTCTACTTACGTCTCACTTCCATGCATCTTATTTTGTACATTTGGATTCAATACCCATGACAGATGTATCAGAAAGTATTCAAATACTTTTACCAACTTATGCCAACTTATACAAGGACAGGTGGCACATATCAGTATGTGACAGCAGTGCACCACACACCCACAATTGGCACATGGCATTGAGAGATGACTCTAATGTAAAAGGGAAATGAGGCAGGAAGAAGGGAAAAAATGAAGCTATAACAGAACCTGTAGCTGTTTATGTCTTGTTTTTGTCTACCACTTATTTTTTTTTTATGTTAATGCACTTCCCTCCTGGCCTCAAAGGAACAAACACTCATACAGAGTGCATATACAGCTCGGTTCAGACAACGCTTCAAGCAATGGAATGACAAAAGACCTGAAATGAAGAAGATGCTGGTGGCAAAAGAGGCACAACTGACTGAGGGCTTTTCATTTCACTGCTCATTACAACCACCCTCACATGCCTCTGGTCTCAACCTACAGTTCAACTCTCATGTATAACTACATCAGCAAGGAATAAAGAGACAGACACAGAGCGAGCATGCCTTCTTACTCGGACCAAACTACTACTGACCCTCTATTCATTTAGTCAAATCCTTATGTGTCGGTTTCATCCTAAAAGACATAAACATTAGTTATTTACCTCGGAAACTTGTGCAATCCTTCCTTAAGCCGAAACTCCCCATTAGGTCTTTGGGGATTGTTTTTATTTATTATGTTATGCATTCTCAGGTTCCAGCATCCTTGACAACCGTTGTCATGCAACTCAGCAGTATATAACAGCCACTCAGCACCAACTCAGTGACGCACGGACACGCGACTACCATCCAAAATGAAGTCAATGGGTAAGCTCTATATTCAGCAACACACAGACATGGGCAATCATTCAAAATGAAGTAGACAGGTTAGTTCTATAGAGTGGCATGTGGACATGTGACAACTATACAAAATAAGGGTGATGGTATAGTTCAATACAGTGACGCGTGGACACGGGACAAACATCCACGTCATATTCCATGACTATACTAGACTGGTTAGTACTATACAGCAATGCAAGGACACAGGATGGACATAGGACAACCGTCCAAAAGGAAGTTGATGGGTTAGTTCTATACATTGAGGTGTGGACACAAGACAACCATCCATCCCATATTCCAAGACTATACTTGATTGGTTAGTTCTATACAGCTACACATGGACACAGGATGGACTTGGGACAACCATCCACATTGAAGTTGATGGGGTGGTTCAATACAGTGACGCGTGGACACGGGACAACTATCCATATTCCATGACTATAGTTGATTGGTTAGTTCTATATCCATCCGTACAGGGATGGGGCGGCATGGTGGCATAGTGGTTAGCACGTCCACCTCACAGCAAGGTGGTCATGGGTTCGAGTCCCATTTCAGTGGCTTGTTCAACTAATGTACCTTAAGAATTTATCTTTTCTTCATCTTTTTCATCACAACAGGTATTCAGGTGATGGTTTCTCAGCACTGGCAGCATTACATTTAGACCTCTTGGTCATTGTAAAATGCCAAAGAGCAAATATGGAGTCATTTATTGTCCATATAGAGAATGCAGCACTGTTTCTCACTGCAAGGTTAGGCTACCTGTTGAAATTGTAAAGCGCATCCATCTCCCAGCAGGAGTAAACTCTCGTTACCAGACTGAATTACATTATATCATACTCTTTTACTTTACCGGATCACTGGCAACCGCCTCAGGGATGGAGATGCACAATCCTAATAGACAGTCATCTCCCCACTAACACCACCCCCACCTCCCCCAATGAAAATTCTACAGCACCATGACTGTTACCAAGTGCACACACCCAAGACTCCATCAATAAACATTAAATAAATGTCTACTAATCCTCGCCACCGCAACAATTATATGCTTTTCTTTCTTCCCCCCCTCTCCAGACCAGATTAAATGCACATTGGGTCCTGGGGTAATTTCCTATTTTGCACGGCCCCTCTGTGACTTCATTTCCATCCGAATTGGCCGTGTCAATGTTTTTCTGGAGCCTCCACTGAGAAAACAACAGGCCAAATTACCTAATGTTTCTCCCGAAACTCTGCACTCATCTAATAATTTGAGTCATGTTTCCATCTGTCCGTGATTTTGGACGCAGATGTCGCCTGGTGTTGGAAAAGATGGCATTGATTGCTGCTACTTGTTGTGTTCAGTCTCGTAGCATGTGTATCACTGACCCTACCCAGATGACGGATACGCCCTGTATACTTTGCGATATCATTTTATTGGGTTGTAAAAAGGCCTGCCTGGTGGTGCAGCGGTTAGGACAGCCTGCTACGTTCCTGTTTCAAATCATGCAGTTGATACCGCCTTTTTTGTGTGGAGTTTGCATAGGTTTCCTCTGGGTACTCCAGTTTTTTCCCCACAGTCCCAAGATATGGATATGTAAACAACTGGCTACTGTAAATTGCTCATAGATGTGAATGTAAGTGTGAATTATTTTTGTTAGGCCTGAGACAGTCTGGCGTTCTTTACAGGGCGTAACCCCACCTCTCACATGAAGTCAGCTGGGATTGGCTCCAGCTTCCCCAGCGACACTGACAGTAAAGCGGTATTGTTGCTTAAACTCACTCACTCATCTCTTGCTCATTTGCAGAACCGATGAAACCTTCTAGGGTCAGACTGGAGCCTATCTCAGCCGACACACACACCCACAACACTAGGTGAATCCCCCCGCATGGTCAACAGCACACTTAGTATCATGATGGTCTTACTAAATTTGATTCTTATGACATGGAAATCAGGTAAAAAATGATGTCCATAGGCATATCTGGTATAAATAAACAATCCTGTGCCTTGACACTAAGTATAACGGGTATGAATTGGAAATCGATCCGACAAAAAACTGCACCCTCAAGAGTTAACAGGTTAATGGGTATTTTTGATGAAGTGACCCTTGTAACCTTGAAAAATAGGTCATAACAAGATGTGTCTGCGGATACAATAATATTAATAATAATAATAATAATAATTATTATTATTATTATTCATTCCACATGTATTATATATTTGTATCAATTACCTTCCTACTACATTATGAACTCATCTCCTCTTTTAAAGTCCTTACAGAGACCGAGCATAATCATACAGACGTGGCTAACACTGCTGCCACAAACGCCTTTCTAAAAACAAGCAAATACGATCAGCATTGCAAAGCCCATCATCCTAATCAACCTCAGCAAGCCGGTCTCTGCTTTATGGCCGACCACCTCTTCCTTGTAGTGCAAATACTACACCGGTGTTAACACAAGCAGCACAATGTAGCAGGCCATAAATAATGTATGAGCTAGAAATCAGTAGCCTGTCCTGGATATCGAGGGGAAGGTGTTAACAAAGTGAATTTCAAGTCGAGCTGCAAGCGACCCTTGGGGGAAAAGTGAATGTGATTAGTGCTCTTGAAAAATCTTCAGTCATCCAGAAGCAGGCCCAGGTTGACCAGAGTACTCCATATTAAACTCATGTAAAGATGGATTGGTTAGAAAATATAATTGGACTTCAGGGCCATGTCTAACACCAGTGTAGGACTTTACCCCTCCTCGGCTCTTACACAACGCCTGTCGATCACGTCTGGTTCGCTTCCTCACACGTCCCTGAATAAACACATCTGGACAATTCAAATATTTGAGAAGTCTTGCCAAAACATTGTCATTGTCTCAGTTGTTAATCCTCTGGGTCGTGATGATGTTATAACAGCAGCAGTCCACACTGTACAGTCGTGTGAAAAAAATAAGTACACGCTATTGCAATGTTGGGCATCACGGTGACGTAGTGGTTAGCACGTCCGCCTCACAGCAAAAAGGGAGTTTGATGTTCCCCCAGTGCATGCATGGTTTCCTCTGGGTACTCCAGTTTCCTCCTCCAGTCCATGGACATTACATAGCACTATTAGGCTAATTGGCTGTTCCAAATTGCCCATAGGTGTGAATGTGAGTTTGAATGTGTGCGTGTTGGCGTTGCGATGGCTTGGCGAGCCCTTCAGGATGTACCCTGTCTTCGCCCAGTGCTGGCTGAGACAGGTTCCAGCCTTGATGGAGATGGAAATGAGTGAGTGAGTGCAATAAATGGCAAATTGCTACACGTTGATATGTGCTACTACTGGAAAATAATCCACATAGAATTGACAAAGGTCTAAATCACGCTACCATCAATTCCTGATCATTTTCTGATGAAAGCACGTTTGACTCCTTTCTTACTCCATTGCCTCATCTTTACACTGCACTGCACCGATCTGATCAGTCTTCTCACTGTCGTGACATAACATTACATTACACAGACAGAAAGATTCACGTATTATCCACATGGATAAAGATCCGATTTGAGGGAGGAAGAAGCAGGATGAGTGATGATCTGTGACTAAGAAAGCTTACAAAGGAAATTTAGCATGGCTTAAGCCAATTAGATTGGCTGACTAAGAATTAATGACCGTAATGGAGGAAAACTGTTTGATACATCAGTGGAAATGGGATTTTAATGTAGCGTCACGTGGGGGTCTTTGGAAGGGAAAAGATTTGTGATAGACCGAGCGACGGGGGCGGGTTCGGAAATGGGGGTGGGATCGCAGAAGTAGTGAATAAACATGCTGTAATGACGATGCGTTTGTATCTCATCTTACAGTCTGCAGTCCACGCTATGGTCAGGGGTCTGCGCACGTTTGATAACATTGAGATGTTTAAGATAACGGCTTCCTTCAGGCAGCTTAAATGGGCTTATCAGGGCTCACATCAGTGGAGACGAGATGTGACCCGAGAGTCTCTAATGCCACAGCTGCCCCCGCTGACACCATATTAGCCATACGCGTGCATGTGTGTGTGTGTACATATCTCTAAATCTGACAAACAAGGACACGGTTTATATGTAAGCTCTGACTGCTCTGTGCTCTCCTACCCTCAAAAGGAATATCTGAGCGGGAGAGCCATCAATGAAATTGCCATCATATTTTACGCCCAAGGCAATCCACCTTACACCATCTGAGCTCTGTAGCACTACTCTCTGACACTGATTTATTATTTTTTTAATAATCTTCTTTCCTACGAGGAATAAAGCAAAGTTTAACGACCTTCGACAGGAAGACGGGACACATCAAGTTCCCAAACCACTTCTTCTGAATCCAAATTATTTAAGATCTGAAAGTGATGGGAGTATCTCAACTCAGCATCTAGTTTATACGCAGCCTTTGCCATTAAAGCCGGCAGGGCTGCTATCAAAGAGGAACTGAGCTTTGATCAGAGCGCCCAAAGCTGTCTGTGGCATCCTCTGATGTTTGACTCAACGCTCCATAACGACTCGACTATGATGATGCCGTGCCATCCACCACACAGACCAGTGTGGCTATGGCAACCTCAGAAGTGCTTCCTGTTTGCGTAAATGTGCCATTTGGTGAATCCAAGTGTCAATGAGGTTACGTTTTAGAAGAAAACGAGGCTCTTGTGTGTGTCAGGGGATGAGGCACGTTTTATATCCTCATAAAGGACACAAGGACAGGAACATCTGGCAGTTTTGACCTTTTGGGATGTTAGACGAGTCACAGCAAGAGGGCGTAAAAGGTATCAATCTGTTCATTAGAGCTAGATGAAGGCATGGTGTTAATTAGCAGCATTAATAATTACGCCATAACATTAAAAACATTATAAGCACTAATAGGTGAAGATAATAACATTTATTATCTTGTTCCTCCAAGGAGTTCCAAGGAGTGTGAGGTATTAGGCAGAAAGTGAACAGTCAGTCCTCAAAGTTGATGTATTGAAAGCAGGAAAAACTAGAGTTAATTCTGAAGACCACCCAGAGACTCAAAGACACTGTGGATGTTGAGAGGCAACAAGATGAGGCTAGCAGCTAGCAACAATCATGTAGAAAGGCTATAAGATGTGGCTAGCTGCTAGCGTCAATTTCATGTTGAGAGGCAATAAGATAAGGCTACCGGCTAGCACCAACCTTATTTTGAGAGACAATAAGCTTAGGCTAGTGGCTAGCGCTGATCTCATGTCGAAAGGCAACAAGCTTAGGCTAACGGTGAGCGTGGATCTCTAGGGTGTTTTCTTATTCATTGAAAGTCAGGAAACTATGCTTATCTAACTGAATGGACAAATGTCTGAGGACTATTTGGGCAAGCGATGCAAGAGTCGTGTACTCTTTTTCTGCCAGTACGCTTTAAAAATACATCGCTGTATACTGAAAATAACAGTAGTTATTTCGGATGAAGCCAGGAATCAAACTCGATCTGTCTTTTGAGTATACTGAAAAAAATTTTTTGTACCAATACCTGACTTTTTTTTTTTTTTTTTTTATTCTGTCGAAACCACCAGATTGAAAGTGGACAGAAGAAAAAAAGAGGGCATGAGTTAAACCAAGGAAGACCACTATGTCTGTAATGGTTGGTCTTCTGGAGCAAGCAGAAGGATTGTAGTGACTCTGACAAGGGCTACATTGTCATGGCTACAAGTCTGGGCCTATTTATCTCCAAAACGGCAGGTCTTCTGGAGTGTTCTTGGTATGTAGTGCTAAGTACTTACCGAAGGTGTCCAAGAAAGGCGCCCAGTGAACTGGCAAGAGTGTCATGTTTGCCCAAGGCACACTGATGACAATTCGGTCCGAAGGCTGGTACATCTGGCCCGATCCCACAAAATAACTACTGTAGCACAAAGTACTGAAACTGATAATGCTGGCTATGATAGAAAGGTGTGAGAACACACACTTTGCATTGCAGTGGAGCTTCCTGCACATGGAGTTGTCTAGACACAGATCAGTCAGGTAGTGGTAATATTACGACTGAATAGTGTATGCCAATAAAAGATCCTTAGTGGGGATGGTAGGGGTATTATTTTTTAATTTTGTATTCGAGCCACTCTGAATGCGCACCAAATTTTGAGCAGGTCCAAAACTTTTTCCAAGACCACGAAAACGGACCATTTACCCCGAATTCTAACCTCCGAAAATATATTCAATTACCCTCTAACTAAAATTCGCTTGTACATTCGGCCGTGATTGCTTACATGTGAGCTAGGATTAAGTCTACCATCAAATTGCACTGGATTGAATTGCAATTTCAGATTACCTCGTCTCGTCCATTTGTGTCTCATTTTAGCTCTGAAGATTACAGAGATCTAGTCACGGACCACTTAGCACGAAAACAAGAGCAGCTTTCTAATGACACGCTTGAATGAGCTCATCCAAGCCTCAAGTTTGAAGAAGGACACCATACTGTACAACCTAATCCTTACACCCTTTATCTGTAGAAGATGCGTTATTACGAGACAACAATTTTGATATCTCCCTGCTCGAAGAATGAGTGCAAGGACTTTGCGAAATTCTTTAACTTCTTATCAATATTTTTGAACTGGCCCTAGACCACCTGTTTGACTTCGTGAAAAATAGACCACAGGGGTCTGGAGGCTCCGGTCAGCAGCGCCATTTGATAATATTTGTCAGTTTACCAAGTCCACTATAAAAAAGTGACCTAATGACCATAAAACAGGGTCAAGGTGACTCATACACAATCCCATCCAATTTGCCCCTGGGGGGTGGGACCCATTCACCAAATTTGGTGACTCTATTAAATTTCCTTCCAAAGTTATTGTAGTAACAAGCCTTGAAAAGCCTAATAGAGAAAAAGTGACCTTGTGACCTTAAAACAAGGTCACGGTGGCCCATATACAATCCCAGCCTATTTGCCCATGATGGGGACCCATACAGTAAATTTGGTGATTCTATGTTATTTCCTTTCAAAGTTATCGCAATAACAAACGGCCGGACGGACGGACGGAACCGGATGGAGTACCTCCTGCTCTGCCCACCATGGTGGCAGTGATAGATAAAAAAAGATCAAATCCTTCAGTATCAGAAAAAACCCACTAAACATTAACACTCCCTCCAGAACTGACAGACCTTAAATGTCTTCAACTGTGGTCTCTTATGAAACTGTGGACTTTGAAAAACCCAAAAATAAATGAAATCGTACTGATTCAAGTTGACAGTCGACAGTCTCCAAACAGCTAAGCCTTTCGAACCTCTCCCTCAGGGTAGTTTTTATCCCGCGTGCCTGTGTGTTAGCTGGTGAGAAATGCTGCCGGAAGGCCTGCCAGATCCAGGATTTGGTAGATAGATGTGATCCAAGAGCTATCAAAACAAAGGTGTCTAATCCTACCAGGGAGCCGTCTGTGTTTATCACATTCATTCTTGCGGAAAACTTTCCCTTTTCCCCAACCGCCGGTAAACAGAGTTTGGAATATATACGATGCATGTGGACATGTGATAAAAACCAGCTGTGTTATCAGGAGGTATGTTATGATAAGGAATAAGAGTCATTTTGTCCAGCTGTGATCTTAATATTTATGAATATAATGGTTAGTTCTGGTTGGACTAAAACCACCTTTTCCTCAGCAACCCGAGAATCAACGCTGCTTCTGAACTCGCACTTGTTTTTTTTCCCCTAATCCCCCCCCCCCCCTTTTCTCCCCTAATTTAGTATCCAATCCCCACCAGTATTGCCCTCCCTATTACATGACCACAACCAACCAGGGAGGGGCGTAAGCATGCACATGCCCCCACTGTGACATGCGATGCTGCCACCCGCCTCTTTACGTACTGCTGCGCATGTGTATTTTGAGGCGGCCTAACACACTCGAAGGGAAAGAGCCTCCGTCCCCCCGCCCTCCTGTATGAATGAGCTCACAGATGCACATGATTGGCTGGGGATCATGGTGAGTGACATGGAAGTGAGCATTTGCCATAGAGATTAGACTGATATATTCCTTACACTTAAAAACTTAAGGTAGTAACTGTTCCACTCCTTTGATTTGATGCACAACTGATCAGATCCACTAACGATTGATTAATTGACGATGGAAAGCCTGTTGTTCCTCCCATCAGTTTTTACACAGACAGCTGGTGAGGTTTGAATGCTCGGCACATGCTGCTGTTCACACCGTTACTTTTACAGACAGGAGTAATCTGACATCTAGCTCTGCAATCCTGAGTCCTAAAATAGCTCTTTCTGCCTCCCATGTGTCTGTGTGTGTGTGTGTGTGTGTGTGTGAATAAGACTGTGCACATCTCTCTCCATCTCTTTCACTCTAAAGTGTAAATGCATTGATCGCCGTCTTGTTGTTCTGCTGAAGTCCATATGCTGGTTGTTCTCATTATACAGTGCAAATGTTTTACGTAAGCTAACACACACACACACACACACACACACACACACACACACACACACGACTGTATAATAATAAGGCGTGATTATAGATAATGAATAAAAATATTACTGAGTGACTTCATATTCATAATGAAGTGTAATTACAAATAATGTCGACCTGCTTTATAGGAATTATACCACCATCTTGCTCCCTCTTTCTCTCGCTCTCTCACACTCACTCACTCTCTCTCTTACACTCACACTCTCTCACCTACACACACACTCTCTCTCTCTCTCTCTCTCTCTCTCTCTCTCTCTCTCTCACTCACACACACTCTCACTCACACACACACACAGAAGTTTCCATCATGAACTCTGCTGTTTTCTTTCAAGTCTAACAAAAC
>JAQMYF010000008.1:27108567-27131137 GCA_030014195.1 Neosilurus mollespiculum
TATATATATAAAATATGTGTGTGTGTGTAAGTCTAGACTTTCAGTATATATAATATACAATGTATATTGTGTGTATATAGATAGACATTTGTAATTTGTAATTTTCTTATTGAGACTTTATCTTATCCTGTTCTTTACTTGGTATGGAGCAACTGTGTGTACACAATTTCCTCTGGGATCAATAAAGTATTCTGATTCTGATTCTGATTTTGCATAATGCGTTCAGTCTGATGTAGTGGTTTGATATGACTTGAAAATATCCGACTCTTCAGATTAAAAACGCCACTGAAATATAACTTTGGAACAGCCAGTTAGCCTACTGTGCATGTTTCTGGACTGTGAGAGGAAACCAAGGTACCTGGAGGAAACCCACGCAAGCACGGGTCAACATGAAAACTTTACACAGAAACGCCCTCGCCGAGACCGTGAATAAGACCCAGAACCTTCTTGCTGTGAGGTGGATGTGCTAACCACTGATCCACCGTGCCGCCCTTTTGTGAATATCATAAAATAAATCGCTAAACCGCTTAATCGACTACTAGGGTTGCGGGGAGGCTGGAGCCTATCTCAGCCGACTCATCGCAGGGCAACACACACATACAACCATTCACGGACACAGTCACACCTAGGGGCAACCGAGAATATTCAATTAGCCTAATGTGCATATCTTCGGACTGTCGGAGGAAACCAGAGCATCTGGAGGAAACCCATGCAAGCATGGCGTAAACACAGAACTGCATAATTAGGATTACGTACTGATCTCTGTTAGCGATACATTGAGATAAATGAATAAATGTAATTGTATACAGCAGTCCTCTGATGTGAACTTGGGGAAGCAACTGAGAATGTTAGCATGCATCAGGTATAACGGTATAACTCTTTCAAACAGTTTGAATCAAAAGTTCAGCCCAGTGATCATTTGCAGCCTCAGAATAAAGTCGATCCTGAAAGGAAATTCCACTGTGAAGCTCTTTAAAGCCACGGTGCCGAGCAGACGACTCGCCTGCACATGGAAATCCCAGGTAGGATTTTAAGCTTCAGTAAAGATGAAAGCAGGCATCCATCCCATCTTTCTAATCAAACAATGAATAATACCACCTGTGTCTCTGTGTGTGTGTGTGTGTGTGTGTGTGCGCGTGTGTGCGCATGTGTATGAGTCTCAGGATCCTCGCATTTTATGTTCCAGGAACCAGATCAACATGTTCAGGTAAGAAAAATGAAAGAATCTTAAAAGTGTACCTGTTCAAAGAACTCATCCATGAAGCCTTTCTCCATGCCCACCGCCACCTCCTCCTCCTCTTCAGTGTCCTTACCCTGGGAGACAAACATCATCCAATTAACATTAGCCCTTAAAGGGTACCTGTGGTGAATTTGTATTACTGCCTCTTTAAAACAATCAGGTATGACATCAGCGGTTCTGTCAGACAATGTCAGTCCTTGTTTCTTGTCAAGTACACACGAGTGCTGCCACACTACTACTACTACTGCTACTATGCATGCACAGCGACATGCTGTCTTCTTCATTGGCTGTTCCAGCCTTGGTAGTGACTCGAATTCATTGTTTTGTCCTATTGGCTGGGTTGTATGCAGCAGACACCAGTCTAAGATAATAGATTATCGGCCAATGCTGAGCTGTGTCTCCAGGAAAATGGCGGAGTGCAAGGCGTATGGCTGTACTAACAACAAGCGCAGAAATCGTGGACAACATAACATAACATCGGCACAGGTCATACTCAGAAAACATTTCCGTTCAGACGCAATTTGGTCATCTGCAAAGACCACTCCAAGCCGATCTGCTATTGGCGTGAGCTCCAGACAGAACTACTTGGCACAAAGCCCAAGCTTTTACGTCTAATACTGGACACTGTTCCTACGGAATTCCTTCATTAAAAGTCAAAGGATGACGACGGACTGGAGCAGCGCCTCACCAAAAGTTACCAGTAAAAGAATAGGTCCCAAGTTCCAAGCAATCTGATGCTGGTCATAACGAAGCGGTAGCTAGGCTGCGAAGCAGCCGAGCTCGATGGCATAGCGAGGCACATAGCGAAGCGCGGGGAGGGTGTGGGAGGGGGAATCCATTGTTTTTTTCAATGGCTTATAAATTATGACTTCTGGTGCATTTTGGGAGGCAAAATCATACCAAGTTATATATGTGCAGAACTAAACTTTATTCATAAGTCTTCACAATTTCAATCAAACAGAATCATCTAATAATTTTTATTTTTAACACTAATATCTACTGTAACGAAGCATCTTAGTTTTATTTACATGTAACAAGGAAACTTCCTGGCATGTAGTAAACTTAACGAATACTTGAATAACCACATTCTATAAATGATACATCATTTTAAATCTTTATAATTTTTTATCATTCCACTATACACCTACACCGATAACCTCTACTTTATAACCTTATAGTTTGTCTATGTTTTTGTATTTTATGAAGCCTGTAAGGGGACACAGAAGAAAAAAAAAATTGGTTTCTCGTGTGCACGAGAGGGTATCTGGTGGGCACGAGAAACTATTGCGTGCACATGAGAAAGTATAAGCTATGTATATAAACTGAAATACGTGACTTACTCGAGCTGTATTTTAACCTTGGACTCGCCTGTAAAGACCACAGTTATGTTATCAGGTGATCAGGTGACTGATCAAGGCTGGTGTATCCCCTGCACCGAAACAGACCACAAGACTCCAAAACCCGTTTTAAGTGTTGTTCAAGATAACATATCGGTGACGCCGGACAAGCAAGGCTGCAGTGTCTTTATAGGCGAGCCTATCACAGCCGACACTTGGCGAAGGTGGGATACAGCTCGACAGATTATTGCAGGGCAACACACACAACTATTCACACTTACACTCGCAATTTGGAACAGCCAATTAGCCTAATGTGCATGTATTTGACTGTAGGAGGAAATCAGAGTACCTGGAGGAAACCCAAGCCAGCACAGGGAGAACATGCAAAGTCCATAAAGAAACGCCCAAACCCAGGACGTTCTTGCTGTGCGGCAGATGTGATAACCACGAGGCCAGCGTGCCGCCCTACATCCTATATCAAGAGCGTAAAAACGTAATACAATAATCACAAATAAAAAACAAAGAGACCTCCCAACTCACATTAACATTCTCCTTAACACACTTATAAAGGCCCATTGGGACATGAATAATGCAGCCCCATGTTCTCATAACCTATTATTCCACTACTGTGGCGTGGCGAGCCAGGGCTATCACAAGGCTAACTGAGTTAGTGTAACCTGGGGCTTTAATCCTTGCGCAGAAAACCTGTTTGCGTTTCTATTATTGCATGCACAGCCCAGTCGCTTCCCCACCCAAAACACACTGACTTGCTGTAAACATCGCCCACCCCACTAACGCCTGACCAACAAGAACAAAATGCAATCCAGCACCACAAGTGGATGCAAAACTTTTCATAATTCGAATATGTAATTTAGCCGAGCACGGCATGGTGGTGCAGCGGTTAGCATGTCCGCCTCATAGCAAGAAGGTGCTGTGTTCGAGTCCCGGGCTCAGCGAGGACGTTTCTTGCGGAGACTTGTGGAGTTTGCATGTTCTCCCTGTGCTTGTGTGGGTTTCCTCCAGGTACTCTGGTTGTCTCCCACAGTCCAAAGAAACGCGCATTCGGTTAATTGGCTGTTCCAAATTGCGTGTAAATGTAAGTGTGAATGGCTGCGTGGGTTTTGGCACTGCGATGATTTGGGGAGGTGTTCAAGGTGACCCCAGTCTCCCCGCGACCCTGGTGGGATTAAGCAGCTTGGCAAACCAGTAAGTGAGTAAGATTTAAAACCGTGTGGGTGCGATTTAAACCTGCAGGGCTTTCAATTCCCCAAACTCGATCTCGTTTAAAAAATGTACTACTTCGCACCTTTTCAACTATTTAATCTCACAAAAGCTCATTTTAACTTCGTTTGGCTTCTCAATTCCTCATTTGTGCTCCATAGAGAAAATGACAGGAAATGAGCTGCGGTTGGCTTTATTCGCCTCGTGCTTGTGAAAAGGTGTGAACTGTGAGTCATTACAGCTGCGCTCGGCATTGATTAGCACAGCAGGTCAAGTTATTAACAGCCTGTTATTCAATCAAGAGCCTGCAAGGCTGACGAGAATGAAGCCTAGTATGTAATGGGATTTTTGTTGTTGTTGATGTTGTTGCTATTGTCTTTTTCTCTGACAACCTTTACTCCTTTCAGAATATCTCATTTTACCGCATCATGGCGGCAAGTAGTGGTTAGCACGTCTGCCTCACAACATAAAAGTCCTGGGTTCAAGTCTCAGGCTTGCCGAGGGTGTTTCTGTGTGGAATTTTTCATGTTTTTTTTTAAAAACTTGAGTGGGTTTCCACCGGGTACTCCGGTTTCCTCCTACAGTCCAAAGACATACCCATTAGTCTAACCGGCTGTTCCAATTTGCCCCAGGTGTCAATGTGAGTGAATGGTTGTGTATGTGTTGCCATTTGATGCTCTGTCAAACTGTTTGGGGCGAGCCCCACCTTCGCCCAATGTCGGCTGAGGTCCCTAATAGGATTATGCGGTTCAGCAAACGAGTGAGTGAGAGGGAGAGTGAGAAGGGTTGCCGCCACCTAGTGGATGGATGATGAATAACATTTCATGGTAATGGTTTATACAAAGAATGTACGATAGTCATATTCTTTATAAAGCTCTGGTGGGCCACACAATATGAGTAGGTGGGCCTTGAGCTTGACACCTGCAGTTTAAAAGACATTCAACAACACAGTTCTACATTAAGGACCCTCATGGGTTACTAAACCGAAATGATTGGACACAAAATTGTCCCCATTGGTAAAATACTACATTTATAGACCATTCCTTTATATGGATGGCAACACCTCCTCGAAAAAAGTGCTTTCAGGTGCATTTCTGATCACACCTACATTCCTAAGTATGTCTTAAGACTTACTGAAGTTAATATAATTGAATATTCAACAAAAAAAGGCAACAAACTTAAAAATAAGTGAAATAAAATGCAAATGTGGCCCTTATAAGGTCATTCGGATCATTATGCTTGCCCGTTTTTCCTGCTTCCAACACATCAGCTTCAAAACTGAACTGACTATTCACTTTCTGCCTAATACATCCCTCTCCAACTGTAACGACACAGTCAAATGGTATTGACTTCACCTGTCAGTGCTCATAATGTTCTAATCTTACACTAGAGCACTGAGGTAGGCCACTTCTCAAAAGTCATTATTGCTGCTTAATAATTAGACTCATTTTACAGAATCATTTCTTCCATCTCTTTATTTACGACATGTAGGCTAGCAGCTCTGGGACAGTTATAGGCCTCAGAGGACAGCGACTTCCTTCCTGTGCTGTACGGCGCCGTGGGGAAGAGCAGCGTTCCACCTAGAGTCAATCTCCGACAGATTGTAACATGACTCACTTGTCAATTACCCCAATACAACGCGTTGCCCTACTTGGAGCAAGGTCAAACTTCCAAGTCCAACAAAAGATTCGTGTTCTCACAACTGCAGGTTGTATAGATAGGTATATACACCGTTCAAAAGTTTGGGGTCACTTCAAAATTACCTTGTTTTTCAAAGAAAAGCATTAAATCGACCAGAAAGACATTCTAGACACTGTTAATGTAGTAAATGACTACAATAAGTGGAAACAGCTGGATTATCTACACAGATGTACAGAGGCACATTTTTGGCAACTATCATACTCGTGTTTTGATGTGTTCGATAATCCAAGGAGATAAAATCCAATAAAATCGCCCTTCTTTAGGCTAGTTGACTATCTGGAGAATCAGCAGTTTTAGATTTGGGAGATGTTGGACTCAAAGCGGCCAGAACATAAGAACTTCCTCCTAAAATTTATCAGTTTATATTTGTTCTGAGAAATGAAGGCTATTCCATACAAGAAACTGAAAATCTCCTGCAACGATGTGTAGTACTTCCTTCACAGAGCAGTGTAAACTGGCTCTAACCGGGATAGAAAGAGAAGAAGTCTGAGGCCCCCCGGGGGGACAATGGGGCAAGGGGACAAGTACATCAGTCTTGAGTTTAGAAAACAGGTTCCTCAATTGACAGCTTCATTAAATAGTACCTGCAATACACCAGTCTCAAGTTCAACAGTAAAGAGGGGACTCTTGGAGAAGAAAAAGTCACACCTGTAAGTGGTCAATAATAGGAAAGGATTAAGATGGGCAACAGAACACAGACCATGGACAGCGGAATATTAATAGGGGGAAGTGGGGGTAGGGTGCTATATATAAGGATGTAAGTTTTCATGTGACATTTTCTGGGTGACCCCAAACTTTTGAATGGTAGGGTCTGAATGTACATGGCCCGGCCAAAAAATAGTAATAAATTTTAAAAATGAAAATAAATAAATAAATAAAAACCACGCACACTTTAGCATTTATCCTTGATCATAGCATGTAATCTCCATGGCATTGTTGCTCCAGTTGGTCCGGTCGAGGCTCAGCAACATAAATGTGGCAATAAAATGAAGTCGGCTGATGATCTGAATGTACTGAATGAGCAGGTTATCACATCAATGGACTTTTTCTTCCCTGAGGGTACGGATTTAAAATGAGGACTCAGATAATGAGCGAGTGGTTCAGGGAGCACGAGGAATCATTTTCACAGATGTATCGGCACCCCAGAGTCCTGACCTTAACCCTATTGAAAGTTTTGGGGATGTGCTGGAGAAGACTGTATGGAGGGGTTCAGTTTTTCCCTCATCGATTCAAGACGTCGATGAGAAATGAACCCGACACTGGATGGAAATAAATGTTCCGTTTCTTATGTTTGTTGAAACAATGTCATGACGTCTACGTGCTGTAAGCGAGGACAAAGAAGGAACAACGACATATTCAGTTCATGCAGCTTTGCCTTTTGGTCACATATACACAATATGACCAAAAGGCAAAGCTGCATGAACTGAATATGGAGCAAGGTCGAATTGAGAGGTACAACAGAAACACAATCTCCTCTTTATACCTTTTCGTAATTCCAAATGCTACAGAATGATTTCATTGGCGCACAAAAGAAAAAAAAAATCTGTGCAGTCCTTGAAAAAAAAGAAAAAGAAAACCACAGCCCAGGACCTTCTTGCTGTGAGGCGGATGTACTAAGCACTACGCCACCATGCTGTGGCAAATTACTAATATGATCAATTCATCATGAAGTCCACCTACACCTAAATCTGGGGAGTGGAGATATGCGTTCGGAAACCAAATACGTGCTGTTAATGCTCATGTAAATGTCATAAAATATCAGTGCAAGCTTCAGCACCTTACTGAAGTAAAGGCTGTGAAATGATCTCTTGCATATTCACTTAAGCGCTCTGTGGACATTATGATGAAATATAGCAGAAAATCTTCAGTGAGAGAAAGGAAGATAGAAAGAGGGAGGGAGAGAGAGAGGGAGAGAGAGAGAGAGAGAGAGAGAGAGAGAGAGAGAGAGAGAGAGAGAGAGAGAGAGAGAGAGAGAGAGAGAGAGAGACTACATGGGTGCTGAATGCATCCCCAGTCCTCTCCTCCCCATCTGCTATCTTCAATCCACCTACTCTCTTCTCCTGTCCTTTGTCATCTCTCCCCACCCTTCTCTCCATGCTTCTCTCTCTCTCTCTCTCTCTCTAGCAGACAATAGGGAGGAGGCTTGAGCTTAATCTGTCTCATTACAGCAGACGGCCCACACAACATGGACCGAGTTACCTGTGGCTGCCACCCGCTCTCTGCTTGACCTTTTATTTATATAATAATTCATATCCTTCGTTATTCTCACTCTTTTTACATACAGCTGACTGTTTAGCGCAGGGATGTCCAATCTTTTCCACAAGGAACTGGTGTGGGTGCAGGTTTTCACTTCAACCAAGCAGTAGCCACGCCTTCCACCTGTTTCAATCATTCAACCATTTTCTAAGCCGCTTAATCCTATTTAGGTTCACGGGGAGGCTGCCGACTCTGCCGACCTATCTCAGCTGACTCTGGGCGAAGGCGGGGTACAGCCAATTAGCCTACTGTGCATGTTTTTGGACTGCGGGAGGAAACCGGAGTACCCGGAGGAAACCCACAGAAGCACAGGGAGAACATGCAAACTCCACACAGAAACGCCCCGAGCCTCGGAATTCGAACCCAGGACCTTCTTGCTGTGAGGTGAACGTGCTAACCACTGCAACAACAATGTGTTGGCTTTCAACGGCTCTATTTTGAGATCTCAAGCAAGGTGGTCTCACCAAGATGGCTGCCACCTGGCTTCAAAACTGAAATGAAAACCTGCACCCACGCCGGCCCTTTGCAAGTAAGACCGGACATCCCTGGTTTAGCCAATTTTATGTTTGTGGAGTTAGTGCAGTGGTTAGCACGGTCACGTCACAGCAAGAAGGTTTAAGGTTCAAATCTCCGCCAACAGCCTTTCTGTATGGAGTTTGCATATTCTTACCGTCAACGTGTGTTGGTGTGGGTTTCCTCTCATACTCCAAAGCCATGCACATTAGGCTAATTGGTGGGGGTGAGTGTGAGTGTGAATGGTTGTGTGTGTGTTGCACTGCGATGGTCCGGCGAGCTGTTCAGGGTGTACCTCACCTTCACCCAGTGTTGGCTGAGATAGGCTCCACCCCAATAGGATTAAGTGCTTTGGCAAATGAATGATGAGGTGAGAATAATGCCAACTGACAGATTTAGGTGGATTTTTATATAACATTCAGCGCATCCTGCTTAATTGTGATAATCTATTCATTCTGTTTATCAAACAAAAATTCTGGAAAGTTGGAAAATCCTAGCGGGAAAAATTGCCGTCAATAAAAAAATCATGCAGATATGAGAAGAAAATCTAATATCAGCACATATCCAGGTGAAAGCGCTACACCACGCGTGCCCTTCCACACTCCGCTAGTTCACTATGCTCACGTAATCTAGTTGCCCAGGGAAACAGGGAATTATTTTCCCCGCAGGAGCAACTCTGCCTCAGTCTGAGTGGAAAATGCCATTAAGCCTGCAGTGGCCTGTAATGACAGATAGCAGGCGAGGAGAGAATGATGCGCCGTCACCTCTCATTCCTCTCTCTCCCTCTGGGTTTCGTACACAGCGTTTTTTGCACTCCGACCCCAATATGTGTGGCGACACAAATCCAATTACACCGCGCTGACGTTCCTGTCGTCTTGCAGGAAAAAAAGAAAAGACCACCGACTGTGGCATTTGCATCTTCATCAATCAACACTCTGGCATCTAGTCTCTCTCATTCAAACGGAAGAGATACCAACGGAACGGAAAACAAAAAAAACCTCACAGACCGCCAGGACACCGATTCTGAAATCCTTGAAATGTAACCAAGTGTTATCCCAAAAATGTTGAAGAAAGGTACGCAGTAAAAAGTAAAAACAGACCACAAGGGTCCAGACGCTCCTGCCAAAAGGTCATTTTCATAATGTGCCAATATACAGTTACAAGCATAGCAAGGAAACCTAATACACAGTTTTGCCTCTGTGACCTTAAAAAGTAGGTCAAGGTCACTCACACATAAACTCATCCTAGTACTCATAGTAGTGATCCAGCATACCAAGTTACAAAAAGCCCCAGCTTCAGCGCGTGGACAGTAAATGTCCGGCAACTAAAGTGTGATGGACGGACGGACGGAAACCATTCGAGCCACTATGTGGGTGGGCACTAAAAAATAGCCGTCAGAGATGCAAAACCCTTCAGTTGCCCAACAGTTCTTGAAAAATGGCTTAGACAAAATGTAAACAGTCAAGGTATTTGTGACAAGGTCAAAGGTCAAACAGAGGAACTGGATTTTTGGGCTCCAATTTCATTATTAATAATAAATAATCATCATCATGCAAGTCAGAGATACATAACAGCCAATCAGTTTCAACTCAGTGACAAAGCAGCCTTACTGTTTCCTGCGATGGGCACTAGCGGACACCGGACGGACACGGGACAACCATTCAAGTCATATTTCAGGACTGTAGTGCTCTTCTTGGAAGCTCCACTACTAAAACAATTATTCACCTCAGGCTCGGTGGATATCACTTAATAATCAATGACTAATCATCGACATTCAGATTCAATACCTGCCTTTGGTGAATAGGCTAATAATTATTTATCCTGACATAGCTGACCAATCAGATCGCACCATTCCAATGCAGTGTACGTTAAAATAAGTGGTCAGTGATGGCTCAGTGAATAAGGCTCTGGGTCACTGAGCAGAAGGTCAGGGGTTCAAGCCCCAGTACCACCATGCTGTCACTGTTGGGTCCTTGAGCACGGCCCTTAACCTTCTATTGCTCAGTTTGTATAAATGATAAGTGGAATTCGCTCTGGATAAGGGCGTCTGCCAAGTGCGATTAATGTTAAATGAAATAGTTGTTTTATATATATTTAAAAAAAAAGTTGTTATAAAATATGTCTCTGGACTGTTACACTAGTATCAGATAAAGAAGTTGAAATAGATGAAAAACCGACTGTTGAGAATTGAATTTCAGACTTCAGTATCGGCTAATTCAATAAAATTACAAAGCGATCCTGAGAGATGAATGCGAGACTCTGCTTGGCTATATTCATTAAACAGAACCTTATTGGCTAAAAGCCTGTCTTCGCACAAGATGGATTTCGTATACATGAGCAGAACTGTGAGTGGGAGGCAATCAGGATTATACAGATGAACACAGACAGTTGAAAACAAACAAAGAGCAACATAATATATTCATCCTTTATAGTGGTCTCGACTGACAATATGCACAGTGCCTTGAATAAGTATTCACCCCCCCATGTTCTTCCAAAAACAAGTGGTCAATAGCCTGGGTGCTTCAACACCCCCTATCCACCTCCATCCACTCCCATCCACCACCACCCCCCAAATATGTCCAATATCTCAATCAGCACATATTTCAAAAAGCACCCAGTTTCTCTCCCAGACAGATAGGTGGGTCGCCCACCACTGATTAGAAGGCATTAATAACATTTTTAATATAAATGTCATGAAGTCCCAAACGAGTGACTCTACATCAGAATTAACCTTACAAAGTTCAAGATGATTTTAAACACTAAACGGCATGTTGAGACATTTTCACCTAATAAAATCCACTCACTCACTCCCACATTCGCTGAACTGCTTGATCCTACTCTTAAGGTCTCGGAGAGGCTGGAGCCGATCTCAGCTGACACCCTGAACAGCTCGCCAGACAATCGCGGGGCCATTCACACTCATACTATTGGATAAATAACGTGGCATGTTGAAAAATAAAATAAAACAGCAGTCTAGGGTGATGAAAAATTCATAGAACAGCAACAAATAAGGTAGTGCTCATAGCGGAACATCAGTTAAGCTGCAAAACAGGTGGGAAAAAAATATTTTGTTCATTCATTCATTTTCTAAGCCGCCTAATCCTAATCAGGGTCATGGGGGAGGCTGGCGCCCATCTCAGCCGACTCTGGGCAAAGGCGAGATACAACTTGGACAGCTTGCCAGGCTATCACAGGGCCAACACCCATAGAACCATTCACACTCAGACCTAGGGGCTATTTGGAACATCCAACTAGCCCAACATGCATGTTTTTGGACTGTGGGAGGAAACTGGAGTACCCGGAGCAAACACAGAGAGAGCATGCAAACTCCACACAGAAACGCCCCGAGCCTGGGAATCGAACCCATTCCTTCTTGCTGTGAGGCGGACGTGCTAAATGCAAATGCAAAAATATTTCATTTAAATGAAATACAAATATAACATTTTATATAAATCTTTAAACATAGGAGCTTCAAATTTAGGATGGACCGAGGCTCACATCTACAATACACTGAATAGTGAATCCAAGCAAAGGCATTGATTTTTATCCAACTCCATCTGGTTCCTGCCTTTTTACAGCACCAGTGTGGGCCTCTCGTGCCATTTTCTATTTGGCATAAACAAAAAGAACTCTTTATGAGGCTCACACTGCAGCATCTTGAGGATAATCACCAATCTGGCTATCAGAAGCAGGACGAATGGGTCTCACTGTTAGGTTTGTGAGTCAAAAATTTACCCTCGGGTTAACAAGCACCAAATGGTCTATAAAGCAAGGGTTTTAGGGTCTAAACATCGTTTTGGGTTGAGGAGAAGTTACATAAATTGCTCATTAGTCATTAATACATTGCTTTGCATAAGTATTCACCCCCACTGAACCACCCCAGCACTCAAGCTTAGTATCTCTTATTCACTTGTTCTATACCTTGTTTTGGTTCTATGTCTGTTTACCATAACAAAAAGACATGCATTCAAAGAGTGCATACCTCCACCAAGTTCTCTTCTCAAGTAAACTCTTCTTTACATGGGTTATTGTGCCAGATGATGTAGAATTACATCGCCCCCTTGTGGCCTGTTCTGCAATTTTTTTTTAGCTTTGTATTTTTTTTCTCCCAGCACATTCTGGATGATTTCTGCTTCCTTGCCCAATCATGCAACATTAAAAAAATCCTTCAAAACCATCCAGATCCGGATCACTTCCAAAATTTTATTCAGTTCTTCGTCGGCCCAAGAGCAGCATTTCATTAAAATTTCATGGAAAGTTCAGCCTATTTCAAGTAAACAGCAAGACCTTCATGACTCAAGAAAGACTGCATGCTAGCTTTTCGATGCTAAGCGTTGTCACAAAATGAGAAAAAGAGGACAAAAGCCTAACAAATCATTTGGCCGTGCAGATTTTCCTTTTTAGAATAGATGTTCAGTGAGTATTTGGCCCTCGATCACCTTTAAATTTAGTGATGTGGCCCTCAGTGAAAATGAGTGTGACACCCCTGTTCTAAGATAATATATCTGCCTTGCAGCCCTGCTCAAAATTGCTATATTGTTTTCCTAGGAATGGGATTGAATACTTATCCAATCATAAACACTCCCCCATTTCAATGTCATGGCTATTTTGTGCCGATAACTCCAATGACATTTGGTCCAGTTCAAGAGGTATGCATACTTATCCTGAGAATACTTTCAAAGTTGCATGTCAAGTAGGAAAAGACATTCACACAAAGGATCACAATATTAAGAAAAGCCGCAAGTAATTACCCCCAAAAAAGATTCAAGAAGGAACAATTTGAGCCACGATCAAATTGATTTAAGGTTCTTTTTGTGAAACTCGATTTCTCGAGCCATCAGATTATGATTCATGGTGTTAAATCACACAGACCTTCAAAACTGAAGCACAAGGAACAATACCACCAGGTTTAGTAAGGCATGAGTCACCTAATTGCACACATTAGTGTAAAAGTGTATCATTGCCCGCTGTGAGAGGACTGCTCGAGCCCAGAAGGCCAGACAGCATCAGGTGGTTGCAAAAGAAGGGCTTCAACTTTAATATCAAACACAAACGAGCATCGCTCTCCAGATAACAAAAAAGAAGTCGTCTAAAGGCCAAGCTTACTGCAAAGAAGAGTGTGGGTGTGCTACAATGGAATACATCACTGATTTGCACTTGATAACGTGTCGAGCTTTTACCCTGAATGTTGTGCATTAATTAGCTTCAAACGTTCCTTTAAATCATTCATGAACAATCCACATCAATGCACATAATAACTGCTTATAGTTGTGTAGAAAGGCTCTTTCTGCCTGCTGTTGTTTTCAACTACCAATCACTGATCACCACTGTTCCCAGTAATCCATCATAAATTACCACTGCAATCTGGGACCAATCACTGATCACTATTATTCTCAACAATTAATAATTTCTAAGCATTGAGCCCAATATTCTATCACTGATCACCACTGCTCCCCAACAAACTGCCGATCACCACTGATCCCAACCAAACAATTGCTGATCGTTACTCTCCAACAACCAATCACTGATCACCGTTGTTCCCAATCGCTACTCAGTGACAACTATTATTTCCAATGACCGATCATCATCATCATCCCCTCGGAGAGGCTCTAGACCCCTTACTGAACTGAACGTCATCATTCCCACCAACCAATCACTGATCTTCATCATCATCACCGACCAATCACTGATCGCCATCATCATCACCGACCAATCACTGATCATCATTCCCACCAACCAATGAAAGATCACCATCATTCCCAATGACTATTCACTGTTCTCCATTATTCCCAACAACCAATCACTGAATGGCATCATTCCCATCAACCAGTCACTGATCTCCAACATTCCCAACCACCAATCACTGGTTGTTATCATTTCAATTGACTAATCACTGATCTCCACCATTCCCAATGAACAAACACTGACTGGCGTCATTCCCATCAACCAATCACTGCTCAGCATCCTTTCTACCGACCAATCACTGATTACCAAGATTCCCTTCAACCAATCACTAATCAGCACTATTCCCACTGACCAATAACTGTTTGCCATTATTCCCAATAACCAACCACTGATCTGCACTATTCCCAATGAATAATCACCGATACCATCATTCCCAACTACCAATCACTGATCAGCGTCCTTTCCGCCGACCAATCACTGATTACTATTACGACAAATGGCCAATAACAAATTTGTGATCACCATCATTTGTCCTAACTGTGCATTTCTTATGTTATTTGTCATAATCTGTTATTTCGTTATTCAATAAAATTCTATTCCGCTCTATTTTAGCCTATTCTATATACAGTCGAAATTTTCATCCTTCTTCATGTAACAGCTGATATTCAAATGATTGATGAATCGCTGATGTTTGAAAGGAAGGAAGGGAAGGGAAAAGAGACAAGACGGAGAAGAGATTTAATAAAACTATGCGTAAATTTTGTGTGCTCTACAATTGCACTTTTCTTCATGTTAGTACCATTTAAGATCGGGCTGAGGTTAAATTGTCATTAGATTTAGGTACAACAACCATGAAGAGCGAGCGAGTTAATATTCAAGGCACCCTGTCAAGAGGCCGGTACTCCCAGCATGACCTGCGGCCACTTGCCTGCTGTCGCTGATGCCAACTGATGGCTAGATACCAGACCCTGATGAATAAATATAATTGACAGTGTCCATTGACAGATGTTCCACACGCCTGCTTAGTAGGGTTCATAGTCAGAGCTATGTTTAGAAAGAGAACCTCCATATGCACCTAAAACAAACACAAGTTCACACTGCCCCCACCCCCCACCCCACCTCAGCCTAATACACAATCACACAGACTATCCCTTGTTTATTAAGTAGAAATTAACTGGACTTTTTGAATAAATTAATTAATTAAAGTCACGCACAAGACTGACTATAAAATTGGCCGCATCTCATCTGAAATATTTTTTTCCTCAGCCTCCTTTCTTTTCCTTTTCTCCATTTCCCTGGCAAGGCCACATCCTCAACGTGATGATAAGTCAGATGTTTTAGTCAGCATGTTGCAGCAAAAAATAAAAAATCCAATATCCCAATAACAATACACATCAAGATATATAGCACATTTTTTCCAAACTAAAAGAATAAATAAACAAATAAACAAACAAACAAAAGGATTTTTTAATAATCCCTTATTAGGGTCATGGCGAGGCTGGAGCCCATCATGGCCAGCACTAGGCGAAAGCGGGGTGCACTCTGAACAGCTCCCCAGACCATTGGAGGGCGATTACACTCTCACCTAAGAGCAACTGAGAATTTAGACTAATGTGCATGTATTTGGACTGTAGGAGGAAACCGGAGTACCCAGAGGAAACCCACGCAAGCACAGGGAGAACACAAAACGCCTTCTTCGAGCCCAGGGCTTGAACCCAGGACCTTCTTGCGGTGAGGTGAACATGCTAACCACTATGCCACCATGCTACCCCCCAAAAAAACATAATAAAAATAAAAAATAAATAATAAATAATGAAAATAATAATTAAATCAGCCTATATATTTTCTCTTCAACATCACATCATATATAGTCATATTGTACAACCTGTATAACTTTGAGAAATAACACACTATAACCCTGAGGGTTCTGTTTTAGGGATGTCATAAGTGAAGAGCACAGAGTATGACCTAAAACCACATGATAGGATGACCACAAAGCACCACAGAAATGAGGTACAATCTCGTATCAGATAAAGGGGGGGTGGGCAGGGCTTTAAAAAGAATCAGTCACATTTTTTTTCCTTCCAGTTTTCATTTGACCCCCTCTCCATTTCACCCCTCGTTCCTCTCCAGTTCTCGCTGGATGCTGTCTCATTTTTGTCGTGCTGTGATGTGTGACAGATTACAGCGGAGAATATGTTATGAAGGTGGAGGAGTCCATTGCCCCCGGGGTACAATTCACCCAAGAAGCCACCATCAAATGACTCCGTTTTGTTCCTCTTCACCTCATCATTTACATTATTTACAGCTTTACTGTCGTCACTGTGACCCGAGGTCATTTCATGCTTCACACACACACACAGAGAGAGAGAGAGAGAGAGAGAGAGAGAGAGAGAGAGAGAGAGAGAGAGAGAGAGAGAGAGAGAGAGAGAGAGATTCTGGTTTTCACAAGTCGAGGAGACTTACCTGGAGACTTATCCTAACCCTAACATAACCATTACTTGCCTAACCCTTACCCAAACCTAACCCTAACCTTAAAACATGTCTTCCTTAAAACATGTCCTTAAAATTGAATGATTTACTGTACATTATGAAGACTGGCATTCTGTCCCCATTAGGAAGACAAGTCCCCATAATGTGACAGTGTAAGCAGCTTTTACATCCCCACAATGTGATGAATACCTAGACCACACTCACACTCCCATATATGTACTTCTATCTTTGTGGGGACATTCACAGATTTCCCAGCCTCTAACCTGAACCATCATAACTAAATGCCTAACCCCTTTACCCTACCCTAACCTAAACCTAATTCTAACCTGAACCATAAAACTGACTCTTAACCCACAAGCAGCTCTTTGAAAAAGTGAGGACCAGCTAAAACGTCCTCATTTCACAAAAATGTCCTCAATCTCTGGGTTAAAATGTATTCTGATCCTCAATATGTAGCTAGCACAAGAAAGCACACACACACACACGTTTGTCTCACTATCCTTGTAAGGACCTTCCATTAAATAATAATGAAAGTAGCTAATCAATGCTATGCAACACCTAAATCTAATGCTAACAGTAACCTCAGTAACTAAGAAAAAAAAAACATTTTTAATTTAAATATACAGCTGTTTGCTTTAATGCTAAACTTTTTGGTTGATATTTGGCCCCCACTAGCAAATAACATGCCCCCTCCTCCTCCCTCCCCACCCACCCACATCCACACACACAAACACAAAGCTGAGGCATGTGAAAACTCCTACTGATTCGAACAGCCTACATATTACCACCTACCACACACACACACACACACACACACACACACACACCTAATAAGACTCTGCCTAAAACAGTCAATATCATGAAAACAAGCCACAGCCATGAGGAAAATTAGTCACCCCATCATTTCTAAAAGGAAAAAAAAAAAATCAATATGTGGCCAGGTTCCTGCAGAGCAGAGTTTGAATTTCCAAAGGCCAGAGGGTGGCCTGTCCCTGCCCCCTTATCGGTGAGACAAAACTCCAGTTGCAGTTGTGACATTTGCTCAGGCAAACACAAGCTGAAGCAGTCAATGATTTTCAAATAAGCTTGCAATCCTGTGAAATAATAATAAACAACAACAACAACAACAACAACAATAATAATAACAATAACAATAGCAACAACAACAATAATAATAATAATAACAATAATAAATAACTACTATCCAGGTTGTAGGGTATCAAATCGAAACAGGATCCCAGCATGTCCACTTTGAGTGATTAAGGACAGCAGTCTGAAGGGGCTGTGCTCTAATGTACAACACTAAAAACAGTACCGGTCAAATGTTTTGGAACACCTCGATTTTTCCAGTGTTGGTAGGAATCGAGACTTTTTAAATGTCCCTGTGTACTCTAAAAATAAAGCACACAAAAACAATCATGCAATTCTGTCCCTGAAAGCTCGCCAGCACCATCTCACTCACTCACACACACACACACACACACACGCACACGCACACACCTAGGGGCAATTTGGAACAGCTAGTTAGCCTAATGTGCATGTCTTTGGAGGAGACCGGAGTACCCTGAGGAAACCCACACAAGCACAGGCAGAACATGCAAACCCCTCACATTAGCGGGACTCGAGCCCAGGACCTTCTTACTGTGAGGTGGGTGTCCGAACCGCTCAGAAGTCACAACTTTCATTTTGGGTTCATTCTCCGCAGAAATGAAAGTCGCGTCGGGGGAGATTTCTAAGAGTAAAACCGTTCAGGGGTGAAAAGGTGTTGAGATCGGGGGGTCCGGAAGGGGGGGGGTCAGAGAATGAACCAGGAAGGCGTAGCGCGTGTTCGGGAATCCGGAGCCACTTTCCTGATTTGGCTCCTCACGCGCTGAGCGCCGGTGCGCGTTAATCAGCTTCATGTTCGGGAGGTGTGGCAGCCAGAGGCGCAGGCGTGGACCCTCACCAGGATTTCATTACTGTCGGATTCTATTAATCTTCATTTATTGGCATAGAAACCAGACTCTCTATGAAAACCAAGCGCCCGCTACACCGCGCGCACCGCCCTGTGTCCCCCCACGCGCCCCGGCGGACTTGTTTGTAGTGGACAGCAAACAGGTGGTGCGTTTTATTTATACCGGATCTCCGGTTCTTATTTATTCCCAGCCGCGCGTGCTCGTGCGCTGGGGTTCAGACGGACACCGCTTGCGCTCGGCACCTCGCGCGCAACTTGAGAAAGCGCCCCAGATCGGCAAAGAAACCAAATAAAAGTGGGTCGCTTTTACTTACATGCCTCAGCTCGCTCGTGCGGTCCTTCATGCTTCCGAACCACCGTCCTGCACTCACCCGAGACGACCCTCAGCCCCCCAAAACCGAAAAACAAGCAGCGCGCGCGCGTTTATTCCTGCCGAAATTAATTGTGTGCGAAAGAGCGGAACGAGTGGGAGCGTGCAGGGTGGCGCGCGCATGTCTCGCGTAACCGGAGCGCGTGATTGTGTTTCTCTCTCTCTCTCTCTCTCTCTCTCTCTCTCTCTCTCCCCTCCTCCTCTGGTTTCAGTGAAAGGTGGGACTGATGGACAGCATCCTTACAGGTGCCGGATTCATTCTGGCGTGGGATTTAGCGTGGTCACGTGACGCTTTGAAATTAGTATATATATAAATATTTTGTGGGACACGCCCAGTTCCTTTTCACACGTCATCATCCGCCCAATTGTTTGATCTTTAATGATTGATTGATTGATGTATGCGGCTATAGTGAAAGACACTACGCGCGCACCGGTTTGTCTTCAACCCCTAGTCTTTAAACAAAGCCAGTAAACACACACACACACACACACACACACACACACACACACACACACACACACACATTGTTGAGATTTTGGATTCTGTGGTTCAGGAATCTTCAGACACGTCACTCATTTGCTGAACCAGCTGATCCTATTATTTTTGGTGCTGGAGAAGGCGGGGTACATCCTGAACAGCTCGCCGGATCATCGCAGGGTGACACACACACACACACACACACACACACACACACACACACACACACAGTCATTCACACTTACACCCAGGGGCAATCTGGAACAGCCAACTAGCCCAATGTGCATGTCTTTGTATTGGGGGAGGAAACCGGAGTCCCTGGAGGAAACCCAAGCAAGTACGGGGAGAACGTTCAAGCGCCACACAGAAACGCCTTCGCCGAGCTCGGGTCTCGAACCCATGACCTTGCTGTGAGGCGGACATGCTGACCACTATGTAATCATGGCACCTTTACTTGACTCAGGATTTTATTTCTGAACGATTCACATACCTCTTACAAAAACTTTAAGAAAACTTTTCATTGTTTACATATATATATATTCTAAGTAACCCAAACACACCTTCCAGGTTTAAATATATATATTTAATAAATGTTATTTTATTGTTTTATATTATAAAAATGTGATTTATACATATATAGTATGTGGGAAGAATAACAGTATATATGTGTGTGTGCATATGTGTGTGTGTGTGTATATAGATGTGTGTGTATGTGTGTGTGTTTGTGTATATATAAACATGTGTGTATGTGTGTGTGTGATATAATTTATAAGCTGGTTTGCTGATTAGAAATATTGTTAATATAACACCCAACCATTACTATATATTTATGTTAAACAGGAATTTATCAATCTACCTTTCCATCCATCCATTAATCCAAAAAGGTCTTTAAGGGCCTTGTTTTCTTTTCTGTGCAGATTAAAGCTACGATAAAAAGACAAAACATTATTTAAAAAAATAAACCGCCATTATTAGGTAAATTCCTACTTTAGTAAATAATATAATGTTATAAATTTTGATTTTCTATTATTTAATACGTTAGGACGTAGTGTTGTGCGACTCTCGTGTTAAGAGCGCCCTCTGATGGAGGCCATTAGTAATGCTAGTGAGGCTAGTCTGTCTTCCCTTGTCTTTCATTCTGTGGTCAGTAGCTGCTTACCCGGAATTTGAAGCCCATCTCTGGAGTCCTGGGTGTGAGCTGTGACACCATGAACATTTATTTTAAGAGATTGTTTTAGAATATTCCAAATTCAAGCACACACGTCCGCTCGCTTAACAACAAGACACAAACAGCACAAAATCATTAAGCACTGACTTAAATCATCCTTTTAATGGTCTGGAAACATCCCAATACACAAGCAGGTGAGGCTGTATCTGTTATTTACAGAGGTTCATGCCGTCAAAATTACAGTATTAAGAAATATTTCGCTGTCTAAAACCATACAATATTGCCATGGCAGTCATTACTTCGTTTCCTCCAGCCGTTTTTCATCACACGCTACGAAAATATCCACTGTTTAAATCCAGGTAGTCGGCACTCTTGTCTAGTCTATAAAGTCCAACTGAACAAGCAAACGAAGCCTGAGGCAGCCCATCGGTCACGAGTGTCTTCAGAAACGAGGTCTTCTACTGCGGCCTGTGTATTTGGTATCTGCTCTGACGTCCCTGAAATGAGATCATTAATATTCATAAATACAGAGACAGTCATTAACCATCTGAACCATTTAAGTCTAGAACAGGCCGAGAGCTTCAACAAGCAACGCTTCGACGTACACTATTTAAGTGATCTCTGATCAGCCGGTTGCGATTAAGATTTTTTCCGACCACATTTCGTCCATGACGTCGAGCGTTCGGTTCTTTCCTTTCAGGTTTTAATGATGCACTGAACAGTTCTTAACTCAACACCAGTGTTTTCAGTAATCTCCCGAGCTCTTCTATTTGTTTGATGCAGCCCAATAATCTTTATAATCCTTTCCATGACCATCGGGTCCGTGTTCTAACATGGTTGTTAGGAAAAGAGAAGCTACTCACTGCATCAGCTAGGATAACAGTAATAGTTGCAGTTGAAACATTCAGTTCAATCGCTGAAGTTGATTTTTTTTTTTTTAATCAAACGCTCTCCAGTATTCGCTTTGTGAAATCCAAATGCTGCTGGTTTTTGGCCAGGCAGCTTGTGTATATAGAAATGTAGATAAGTAAGTACACAGACAGACAGACAGATAGATAGATATACAGACAGGCAGAATGAATAAATAGACAAACAGGCAGATGGATAGAGAGATAGACAGTCATGCAGGCAGAATGGTAGACACGCAGACAGACAGATAGAGAGACAAAAATGCAGATAGAGAGGAAGACAGGCAGAATAGTAGTTATAGAAACAGATAGACATACAGACAGAGATACAGACAGGTAGAATCATAACTAGATGGACAGACAGAAGATAGATAGGTAGCTATACAGACACACAGATAGAAAGAGACAAACAAGCAGATAGATAGACAGACAGATGGATAGATAGACAGACAGGCGGATGGATAGATACAGACGGATAGATAGATAGACAGACAGATAAACAGATAGACAGACAGAGGAATGGATAGATAGACAGACAGATAGACAAACAGACATGTAGACAGATATATAGATAAACAGGCAGATAGACAAGACAGACAGAGGGATAGATAGACAGATGGATAAACAGACAGACATAGATAGACAGACAGACGGATAGATGGAGAGACAGAGGGATAGATAGACGAATAGATAGATAAACACACAGATAGATGGATAGACAGACAGATAGATAGACAGACAGACAGAGGGATAGATGGACAGACAGACAGAGGGATAGATAGATAGATGGATGGATGGATGGATGGATAAATAGATAGACAGTTAGATAGATGGATAGATAGACAGACAGATAGACTGATAGATAGATAGATGGATGGATGGATGGATAGATGGATGGATGGATGGATAGATAGACAGACAGATGGATAGATAGACAGATGGATGGATGGATGGATGGATAGATAGATAGACAGTTAGATAGATGGATAGATAGATAGATGGATGGATAGATGGACAGATAGACAGACAGATGGATAGATAGACAGATGGATGGATGGATGGATAGATAGATAGACAGTTAGATAGATGGATAGATAGACAGATGGATGGATGGATGGATAGATAGATGGACAGATAGACAGATGGATAGATAGACAGATGGATGGATGGATGGATGGATAGATGGACAGATAGACAGACAGATGGATAGATAGACAGATGGATGGATGGATGGATAGATAGATAG
>JAQMYF010000008.1:27144781-27156230 GCA_030014195.1 Neosilurus mollespiculum
TACTGTAATTACAGTATATAATATTAAATGCAATTATTCTGGTACTGTAATTGTTATTTATCAAAATGCAATTATACAGTAATTACAGTATATATTAACATGCAATTATACTGTAATTACAATATATATCAACATGCAATTATACTGTACTTACAGTATATAATATCAAAATGCAATTATACTGTAATTACAGTATATAATATTAAATGCAATTATTCTGGTACTGTAATTGTTATTTATCAAAATGCAATTATACTGTAATTACAATATATAGCAACATGCAATTATACCGTAATTACAGTATATATCAAAATGCAATTATACTGTAATTACAGTATATATCAACATGTAATTATACCGTAATTACAGTATATATCAGCATGTAATTATACTGTAATTACAGTATATAATATTAAAATGCAATTATACTGGTACTGTAATTGTTATATGTTAAAATGTAATTATACTGTAATTACAGTATATAATAACAAAATGCAATTATACTGTAATTACATTATATGATATCAAAATGCAATTATACTGTAATTACAGTATATATTAAGATGCAATTATACTGTAATTACAGTATATAATATCAAAATGCAATTATACTGGTACTGTAATTGTTATATATCAAAATGCAATTATACTGTAATTACAGTCCATTACACTATATATTAAAATGCAGTTATACTATAATTACAGTACATAAATATCAAAATGCAGTTATACAGTAGTGACAGTGTAATTACAGTATAGAATATAAGAAGGCAAGTATACTGTAATTAAAATGTAACTACAGTATAAGTATAATTGTATTTTGATATGTACTGTAATTATTCTTGAAGTCAAGTGCCTGTTTTTGAAAGGAAATGTCTTGGATGATGTAAACAGATTAAGCCTCACAGAACTGAATTAAAAAACAAAGCCAAACTAATAGTTTCAAGCATTTATAAATATTCATCAACAATTATTCCTATTATGGTCTTGGGGAGGCCGGGGTCTATCTAATAGCTCGCCAGTCCATCACAGGGCAACACACACACACACACACACACAAAACCCTTCACACTCACCCTCAAACCTCTGGGCAAATTGTAGCAGCCAGTTAGCCTAATGTGCATGTCTTTGGACTGTGGGAGGAAACCCACACAAGCACGGAGAGAACATGCAAACTTCACACAGAGCCTGGGACTCTACCCCAGGACCTTCTTGCTTTAAGGTGGATGGGCTAACCACTACACCACTGTGCCACCCTTATTATTATTATAATTTATTATTATTTTATTTTTAGCTGTCTGTAATTATTCATATGCGCACTAGATGGCGTCATGCTGGCATAAAATGAAGGGACTTGGGAAATACACTAGTGTCCTGAAGGCCGCTGTTGATAGAGATTCACATTAAACATTAAAACAGACACATCACAGCGGTGTTTATATCTTGATTCTGATTGGCCGGAATGTGTTGATTAATTTTCTCTAAGAGCAGCTCGGATAATAGTGCTGACTGCACATCACACGCTTTTATTAATATGCTCTTTCTAATATGTTACCTGTTTCTGATTATGTGTATTTAGCATTTATGGAAGGAGTCTCCAGTGTCAGTACTCTAACAATCTAAAACGTCAGCACAGGGTTCTTTGTAACACAACACACTACATTTTCTTATTATTATCTTCAAGAGAGAATAAAAAATTGGGATGGGAACATTATGGATTTGGGTATTGTATTTATTCTAACCATACCCACTAGATATGAGCATTCGCGCATTCTGATTGGCTACCTGACGACTAGGATATCATGCCATATACCATTAGTAGGCATGTCGTTACAGAAAATAAACTACAGAAGAAAGTGGCTGAAATGCATCCTAAGCTAACTGCTAACACTAGCTGGCCCACTCATCTGTGCATTCTAGACTTATTTCATGGGGGAAAAAATGTAATAATTTGATATTGGTCAGAACTTTTTTTTTTTTTCAAGAATTCAACTTTTTCCCTACGAATTATAACTTCATTAGCCCGCTGTTAGCCAGAAGCTCACTGTTCTTGGTGTTGCCTGATGTTGGTGACCAGGCGAGGGGCTATCACAAGCACTGTGCTGCCAGCAGACATGCGGTTGCCATGCCCGACTTCATGCTAAGCTAAAACAATACCATCTCTTCCAATGTATTTGATGATATGACTCTATTTTTGTAATTTTATTATCATTGCAGGGCCAACACACATGCACTCGCACTTTAGGGGCAATTTGACACAGCCAATTAGCCTAATGTGTATGTCTTTGGACTGTGGGAGGAAACCCACACAAGCACAGGGAGAACATGCAAACTCCACAGACAAACATCCTTTCTGAGCCCAGAACTCGAACCCAGGACCGTCTTGCTGTGAGATAGATGTGTCAACCAGTGTGCTGCCCTTAAATAAATTGTGCTCAAGAATAAACTTTACTTCTTGTGCAGCTTCTTCACCACCGATACGTCCGTTTCCCCACACTCTAACTGACTGTTAAGAAAGTAGATGCCGAGATCAATTTTAACAGGTCGTTCTTTCCGTTTTTATTCACAGAAATATAAAGTAGTATGTCAAGTACATCATTTTGTACAAAATTGCACAAACTCATTCATTAGAATTCAGCCAGACCAAAAAGAAAAGAAAAGAAAAATGAACATGACAACATAAACAGGAAAAAAACTGAAACAGAAAACCAATCAATTATTCAGACAAGCAAATTAAGAATATACATGGATTTATTTATTTAGAATAAAAACATATATGGTGAAAATACACAACTAAAATTCTCTGTAGGAAAATTATATATACAGCGGCTTCGACATAAATAGGTTTCAAAAATATGATTCAGATTGGCACACGTGGCTCTGTTACTTTCTCTCCCTGTCTGCCTTTTAAACCGTGTGTGTGTGTGTGTGTGTGTGTGTGTGTTTGCTTGCTTCATATTGAGGACTGGTATTAACTAACATCTTTGCTGGTCCTCACGTTTTAAAAGGACTTTTTGAAGGTTAAGACTCGGTTTTAGGGTCAATGTTAGAATCAGGTTTGGGTTAGCGTTAGGCTAAAGATTGGGGTCTGGCATTTTGTTGTTATAATTAAAGTTAGGGGTAAAGGGTTAGGGTATGCATTATGTTAATGCGTCCTCACAAAGATAAAAGTATGTGTGTGTGTGTGTGTGTGTGTGTGTGTGTGTTTGCACTTGCTGCAAATTGAGGACTGGTACATTTTACATGTGTACATACATACATTTTACATCAAAAAGGGCAGTTTGAGGGTTTGGGTTTAGGGTTGAGGTTAGAATTAGGTTAGGGTTAGGGTAAATGTTGGAGTTTACCGTTTTTATTTATTTGTAATGGTTAAGGTTGGTATAGGGGTCTAGAAAATTCAATATGTCAGTGTAGGTCCCCACAAATATAAAAGTACAGGTTTGTGTGTGTGTGTGTGTGTGTGTACTTGTACTTTTTTATTCTTGTTTCTATGGTAACAACCTAACAAGGATTTGCATGGTGGACGCTCCCTATAAATAATTCAAAACGGTGGAACGTTTATGGTTATGGTGATGTTTCCCTCACGAGGAGGCAACAATTTAGCTTTTTCTTTCTCCAGCGTCAGGGTTCTATAACAGTCAGAGGTAAACTTGTAACGTTAGGTCATTAGATGCAGTTCATGGAAAAATTAAAAGAGGTGGAACTCTGCTTTCACAGAATGTTCCGCACCATGTGGTCACCATGACACCTTATAACATATCAACAGAAGTAAAGTGGTTTGTGTGTGAAAAGTTTTCTTGAATTTCACTTTATTAGTGTTTATTTTCGAGTTCATTATAAAAGTCAACTGTTATTTGATTTCTTAAAGGAAAAGACAGCACTTGTTAAGAGTTCACGCAAATCTCTAGATTCATTTCTTTCTTTGTGCAAAATATTATGCCTCTAGCTTCTGTTTCATCCATCCGAGTCTCAGATGATGATGATGATGATGATGATGATGATGCCCATGTTAACATGTACAGGTAGGATTTTGATACATTCATGCTATTTATTGATAAATTTGTGTTAAAGGTGCCAAAAGAATGAGATTAAAATCATTTCCTGTGCAGTGGGAAACTATACATACACCAGGATGTCATACATTCAAGCACACACACCTGAAATACTAAAAGAAAGCCAAACTCATCCATGTTAACTTAGACCCTGATGACATCATCATTTTGAGATTCAGTATTTTTTTTTAAATAACTATCCAGCTATCGGTCTATCATTTTGTCTACAGATATATTTCAATATAGAGTTAAGGGATTACCTGAAAATGGCGGAAGTCTGCATCTTGACGTCTTCCAAAGCATAAACAAGGAAGGAATGTGTGGTGACATATGGCTCAACGATGGCATGGAGGACTGCTATGATTGGTGAAACGTGTGGCCATAATACATTTGATGCGGCAATTTCGCAGAAAAGGTGCGGAGATTGGTTAAAATTGTAAGCTCACCCTGACGGCACGAGGACTGGCCGAGTTTGCATGATTAGGACATCGCGAATTTCCAGAAGGACTGATCAGTTATGAAGTACAGTATATGCTGATCTTTCATTCATTCATGATTCATTCATTCCCTTTTCCAAACCGCTTAATCCTACTAGGGTCACAGGGAGGCTGGAGCCTATCTCAGCCAAGCCTGGTGAAGGTAGGGTACCCCAGTGCATCACGGAACCAACAGACATACCACCATTCACACTTACAGTACACCCACACCTATATATTTACAGATGAGTTTTGATTGAGGTGAATTTTCAACAAGTGCAGTCTTGTCCTTTAATGAATTAATGAATGAATAAACGAATATATTAAATTTAGAAAATTCCAGTAGGGTATTTTGGGAGGGGAAAAATATTTAGTAGGATAAAAATTGAAAGGAAAAAAATTGTGTTTATACATTACTTAAATACAGTATTAATTAGGCAATGATGATATGAACATTGTGATGTCAGCACAGCAAATCAATTAATGCTTCAAAAACTACAACTCATTAATGAACTAATTATTTCCATGATTCCTCTAGTGCAGATATACTGTCCTTACACTCCCTTTGCTAAGGGCGAATAATACAGGGAACTGTGCATCAGTCGGTTATTACGCTAGCCTTTTACCATATGTACAATACGCGCGAGTAAAAACGTGCCAGCATTTGGATTTGCTCATTTAGAAATGTGATAGTGCTTGTATTCATTGTATAGCAATGCTACACCGTTTTATAAAACAAAGGGTTTGCTGCTGTTGTTGCGTTAATCGTCAACCAGTTACGCCTGGAGTCTGACCCACTTCTTCACCCTACGTCGAAATTGTGGAAAGCTATCTCTGCAAGGCCCAAAGGACAGGATATCCGGAACGTTCCATCAACAGCTTCACAAACACAAGTAAAACACTCCGGGGAACTCGATTTCACTGAGCAGCTTTTAACTTCTTAAAAGCCCTTTTTTATTTAAAAAAAAAAAAAAAAAAAAGTGTGAGCATGAGGCATCTGCAGGAAACGGCTTGCGGGAGGCTAACCGCTGGCAGATGTCTCAACACGACAGCTTCCTCCATAGAGAAAGGAAAGTATGATATCAACCTCCGCAGGATCCGCATACTCGCCATGTCGGCCAAAAGAACGGAGGGAATGGAAGGAAAGGGTGAAGTGCGTCCAGGAAAAAAGAGCTTTAGGGTCGCTGGACAGTTGAGCAGCAGCCAAATTATCACTTTCACTTTTGGGGATGGGATAGAAAACTGCGTGTTGTACTGTAAAGCTGATGACCTTCGTCAAGAAACAAAACAAAAGATGCTCTTGTAGGGAGATTTAGAACCACTTAATTCTATCATGGTCACAGGGAGACTGGAGCCTATCTCAGCCGACTCTGGGCTCTGGGCCTGAACAGCTTGTCAGGCCATTGCAGGGCCAACACACATACAACCATTCACACTCACACCTAGGGGCGATTTGGAACAGGCAATTAGCCTAAAGTGCATGTCTGTGGATTGTGGGAGAAAACCGGAGTACCCTGAGGAAACCCACACAAGCACAAGGAGAACATGCAAACTCCACACAGAAACACCCTTACCGAACTCAGGACCTTCTTTGTGTGAGGTGGACGTGCTAACCACGATGCCACTGTGCTGCCCGTGTTACAAGCCGACTGTATTAATATTATGTGCTGTTTTGTGTGGATTCATGACAATCCCAGTAAGTCCATTTCAGTTTCCAGGTAATAACACTACAGAAAATGTGGAAAAGCTTAAAATGTGTCAGAAAAGGTTAAATTACCTTAAGGAAAGCCTGTGTGATATTTTAAACCAATGGCCATGGTGCCTAAAGATAAGATAACCAAGTATTTTCAAAAATATGCTGGTTAGAGACCAGGAATCCAGCCAGGAACTCAGGAATTCCTCCTCTATAGGGGGAAAGTGATAAAGATTAACCACTTAATCCTGCTACGGTCACGGGGAGGCTGATGCCTATTGTAGCCGTCTCTGTGTCAGGGTGGGGTACTCCCTGAACAGCTTGACAGAACAACATATACACACACATTCACACTCACACCTATGGGCAATTTGGAACAGCCAGTTAGTCTAATGTGCATGTTTTTGGACTGTTGGAGGAAACCGGAGAACCCTGAGGAAACAAACTCAAGCACGGGGGAGAACATGCAAACTTCACACAGAAACGCCCTCACCAAGCCCAGGACTCGAACCCAGGACCTTCTTGCTGTGAGGCGGATGTGCTCACCGCTACACCACCATGCTGCCTGATTCATTCTTTAACCCCACTAGTCACTTTTGCATTTGAGAGCCTGTTTTTCTATATATGGAATACAAAGGGAAAAAAAAAGAAAAAACAAACCCACAAACAGCAGCTATTTTTCCTTGTATATTGTCCTAAAGGAATTTTTGGACACTTCCTGTCTTTAAGGCAACAGCTATGGCATGCAGTGAGACCTCAGATGGACTAGAAATATCTTCCTTCTACGTTCGGTTATGGCTTTTCTCTTGTAGTAAAAGTGAAAAACACAGACACAGATATAGGATTTACTTCTTTAGCCTCGGCCTTACGTAGCTGGAATTACCTCACGGTAGACGACAGCAGGCGTTTGCTTCCCTTACAGCGGTCAACTGACATTATCTCGTAAGTGTTCCGCGCACTTGCATCGGAATACGAGAATACGTCAGAGTTGGTGAGCGATCTTGAGAACCATGAGGGCGTGGCTTCCATTCACGGGAAGTTTGATGGTGTTGAAAATTACTGTGAGTCAAGCGCCTGAGCAGGTCAACCACTGCAACCCTGAAGGCATCTGTAAGGTACACGGTCTACCAGATATTATCCTAGACTGGGGTTAACCTCATCATCCAATTGGGGATCCCATCATCCAAAGGTTTTAAATGTACATGGAACAGTGACTGCCATGTATGCATTGCATGGCTGCAGATGCTCATGTTTTTAAGGCAAGTGCATACTTCCTTAGCCAATAAGTTCGCAAGAGACCACCCCCAGGATGGTCACGGAATTGACATGGTACTCCCAGCCACGGTTCTCACGTATGTGTATAAAGTACCAGTCAAAAGTTTGGACACACCCACTTATTCATAAGAATAAGTAGGCGTGTCCAAACTTCTGACTAGTACTGTACTATATATGTTTATGCGATTTGAATAAATCCTTTCTTGAATTTAAAGACTGTGTTGCAGACTACAGGTTGTGGTACGTCTTTGAAAGCTGCTTAAGGACCTCTGGTCTTGATACGTAGACGCTAAGGATATTTGGAAGCAACCAAGTGTACAGCATGCCTGCTCTTTTTACGAAGTATAACCTACTCCTTCTCTGCATGAACAGCCATGTTCCCAAAAGAAACAAGAAGACGTAGACAACGCAGAGTGTCCTTGAAGACTATGTCCAACCAACTCAACTTTCACACAGAAGATGTGGTTGAAAATCTCATCCACAGGAAATGCCGTATCCACTAAAGGTTGTCAACCAAAAACCAAATGTACAAGTTATTTCCTAATGAGCAGCTGTCATCGCCGTACTTCGTTCCTCTCTGCATGCCGTTGTTCTCTTGCTGCCGCAGGATTTCAGTAAAAAGAGTACTGATTCTCCACAGCTCTGGTCCTTCGAGTGCCGTCACTGTCGTTGTACTCCTCGGCAGTGCCAGCAGGGAGTTCCAGCAGTCTTTCAGAGCTGTTGCTCCTGCTCCGGAGACCTCCGTGGGCTGTGGGTGAGGAAGAGGAGCTGGAGGAGAGTGGCGCATCATGCACAGGGGTTGCTGGAAGTTGCGAGACTCCAGAAAGATGAAGGCTTGGCTGAGCAGCCGGCTCGCTCCGGCAGCTGGGTTCCCGTGAGGGGGTGGCGACAGAGGGAACATCTGCAATGACAACATGATTAGATTAGTAGCTGTCTCTAGGCGTGCATCGGTCAGTTCCTCCAGACACCATTTTGTGGGCTTTGTTGGGAAAATTTGCCTAGATTTTTAAAAACATTGCAATGTTTTTATTGCAGTGAAATTGGGGGATTTCCTGAAAATTGCGGAAGTCTGCATCTTGCTGTCAACAAGTAAGTGACGTATGGCATGGAGAACTGCTATGATTGGTGGAACTTGTGGCCATAATACATTTGATGAGGCAAATTCACAGAAAAGGTGTGGAGATTGGTTAAAAATTGCAAAGTGACCCAGACTGCACGAGGGCTGGCTGAATTTGTATGATTGGGACATCGCAAATTTCTGGAAGGACGGATAAGTTATGAAGTACAGTATATACTGATCTTTCATTCATGCATTCATTTTCTGAGCTGCTTAACCCTACTAGGATCACAGGGAGGCTGAAGCCTATCTCAGCCAGATCTGACAAAGGCGGTCTTCGGATTGTAAGAGGAAATCGGAGTACCCTGAGGAAACCCATGCAAGCACGAGAATATACACTGTGAACTCCACACAGAAACGCCCTTACTGAGCACTGGACTTGAACCCAGGACCTTTTGTTGCTGTGAGGCAGACATGCTAGCCACTACACCACCATGCTGCCTATATGTTCTTCAAACATCTAACGTTGCTGAGCCGAGAACCTTCTCATATATGCAAGTCGAAGTAAGATGATGTCATGTTAAAAGCTGCTATTAGTAATGTAATAATAATAATAATAATATTAAAAATAAAAGTAATAAAAATACTATGGGTAAAAAATATAGTAAAAATATATAATAAAATCGGGGCTTTTGTCTGTGGAGTTTGCATGTTCTACCCGTGCTTGTGTGGGTTTCCTCCGGGTACTCCGGTTTCCTCCCACAGTTCAAAGGCATGCACAGTAGGCTAATTGGCTGTTCCAAATTGCCCCAAGGTGTGAGAGTGAGTGTAAATGGTTGTGTGTATGTTTGCCCTGCGATGGCCTGGTGAGCTGTCCAGGGTGTACCCCGCCTTCGCCCAAAGTCGGCTGAGATAGGCTCCAGCCTCACCGTGACCCTAATTAGGATAAAGCGGTTTAGAAAATGAATGAATAAATGAATGAATAATAATAATAATGATAAGTCAAATGTTTAACCACAAATGCCGTCATTCATTATGCAGGTATGATGCCCGTAAATGGTGTGTGTGTGTGTGTGTGTGTATGGGTGCACGTACGTGGAAATAAACATGACCCAAACCCACTCTGCACTTTTAATCAGACCAGAATATTAATGCCACTTTTACAAACAGCATGAACCCACACGTCTGAATGTTTGTTTGTGTGTGTGATGGAGCATGTTAGGACCCGCAGCAGAACAGAGGGGCTCTGTGCCGCCTCAGAGCCCAATGAAGGGCATTCATCTGCTGTGGCCAGACTGGCGGGGGAGAAGGGAAAGAGCAACAGCGAGTGAATGGAGCGACGGAGAGAAGAGGGTCGTTTTCGCAGGTTCAGTGAGTTTGTGTTCTGCTCCCTCAGTCAGACGACAAGCCCACCCATCCATCATGGCACCACATTCAGCTGCTTGTTATTGAGCCCAGCTTATCCCCCATCAGGAGCCACTTTTCTCCTTTGTTGGCTCACATTTTTCTGTTTGTAAGTCCTTCTTTCATATTGTAGAGACTGACAAAGACACTGCATACTAACTAGTGCATGATGGGTATAATTTTTTAACTTTTACTCTATTGTGGACAATTTTATGTAGCTGTTTGGGATATAAATGTAAAAATGCAGTTTAGTTATGACTGATTCAGCAAAATGTGAATATACTTAAATCAAAACATAAAAACAAATGCATGTGTGTGTGTGGGGGGGGGGGGGTAGTGTGCGTGCATATGCATGCGTGTGCATGTGTGACTGTGTGGACTTGTACTCGTTACATACTTGGGACCGGAATGCATTTTTTTCACCAACACAGGACTTTTTAGCCGGTCCTCACTTTTTTAAAATTCCTGTTTATGGGTTGGGCAGCATAGTGGTTAGTACATCTGCCTTACAGCAAGAAGGTCCTAGGTTCGAGTCCCAGGCTTGGCGAGAGCGTTTCTGTGTAGAGTTGCATGTTCTCCTTGTGCTTGTGTGGGTTTCCTCTGGGTTCTTCAGTTTCCTCAAATACATGCACATTATACTAATTGGCTGTTCCAGATGTGTGTGATGTCCTGCAATGGTGTGGCGAGCTGTTCAGGGGTGTAACCCCCGAGGCTTGGTTTTATGGTTCAGGTTAGGGCAAAGCTTAGGGTCAGGAATTTAGTCCCCACAAAAATAGAAGTACAAGTCTTTGTGTGTGTGCGAGTGTGTGAGAGTGTGTGTGTGTTACCTGGAAGATTGCGCTGCACCTGTACGTACGAGCGCAGCGTGATGTCAGCGGAGCCGCCGGATTCCAGCGGGATTGGGTGAGTGTGGAAATGTCTCAGCATGTCACACACCGTCTGGAACCAGAGGTGGTGCACGTGGCACTGCCCATTCTCATTTACCGACAACCGCAGATGCTGCCGAAACACAACACATGTAAAATTACACTCCAGCACTCCCAGCTGGTTTTAGTTTCTGTCTTTATCATATTACATAATACTGAAGAAGTGTGTAGTAGAGTAAAGTTCAATAACAGGAAGCTACTTTATAACTGTTTTCCTCAAACTTACAGGGAACTTTTGGGGAACTTGATGGTGAACGTGACACTCCAAAAAGACCTGCTTTCAGTCACTGGACAGTCACGTTTCACAATATCTGCAGTTCCTGCTTATACATTTACATTTTTATTACACTAAGGAGACTCACTCTCTTATTTCCTGGTTATGTTTTATACTAGTAGGGTCGCACGAGGCTCGAGCCTATTTCATAACACCGGGCAAAGGCAGGGTACACCCTTTATACGTAGGTCTTTATAGTACCGATGGTCCTGGGCTTGCGTGTGTGTGTGTGTGTGTGTGTGTGTGTGTGTGTGTGTGTGTGTGTGTGTGTGTGTGTGTGTGTGTGTGTGTG
>JAQMYF010000008.1:27157486-27184986 GCA_030014195.1 Neosilurus mollespiculum
TGTGTGTGTGTGTGTGTGTGTGTGTGTGTTTGTGTGTGTGTGTGTGTGTGTGTGTGTGTGTGTGTGTTTGTGTGTGTTGGGGCTGTGATGGACTGGTGAGCTATTCAGGGTGTAACCTACGTTCACCCAGAATCAGTTGAGATAGGCTCCAGCAACCCTGTGGCCTTAATAGGATTAAGTTGTCGGCCAGATAAGTGAGTAAGTAGTCAGTGCTATAGTGGTTAGCAACATCTGCCGTACAGCAATAAGGTCAAGGGTTCGCGTCCTGGGTCTGGCGAGGGCGTTTCTGTATGCATGTTCTCCCCCTGCTTGCGTGAGTGTCCTCCGGGTGGTCCGGTCTCCTCCCACAGTCCAAATACATGCACATTAAGGCTCACTGGCTGACAGCTGTTCAGGGTGTACCCCACCTTCGCCCAGAGTCGGCCGAGATAGTCTTCAGCCCCGCCTCCAGGACCCTAGTTGTTATCATTGGCTAACTGCTCTGGTATAAGAATGAAATACTTCATGGTATTGTAATTGTTGTTCTTTATTTATCTTTTAACCCCATGCCCTGTTATGTTTTATTACTCACTGTACAACACAATAAGAACTGATTTATTGTTTATAGACTGATATTATGGGAGAGAACCTCACTTACTCACTCACTCACTCACTCACTCATTTGCCGAACTGCTTAATCATATTGGGGGTTGCAGGGAGTCCGGAGCCTATCTCAGCCAACTCTGGCAAAGGCAGGGTACACCCAGAACAGATCACCAGACCATCGCAATGCCAACGCACACACAACCATTCACACTCACAATCTGGAACAGTCAATTAGCCTAACGTGCAGGTCTTTGGACTGTGGGAGGAAACCAGAGTACCCAGAGAAAACCCATGCAAGCACATGCAAACTACACACAGCCAAGCGACCCTAGGACCTTCTTGCTGTGAGGCACACACGCTAACCACTACACTATGATATGGTCTGATTTGGTACATGACTCTTAAATATCCTCAGAGGTCTTTGAAGTGCATTCGGTCTACAGTATATCGAATGATATTTCTCCAAGTACAAATCATAATCATTTGTCATAGTTTTATGATGTAGCACAGATACAGGACATGGAATACACTGACAATTTACTGAGCAGGGATGTATTTCACTCACACACACACACACACACACACACACACACACACACACACACACACACACACAGCTCTTTTCTTCTATATTTGTGGGGACATTTAGCAACATAATGTATTACCTAGCTTCTTGCACTAATCTTAACCGCCACAAGTAAATGCTTAACCCCAACCTAATCGTAACCTGAACACTACAACCAAGTCTTAACCCTGAAGTAGCCCTTTGGAAAAGCGAGGACCAGCCAAAATGTCCTCACTTCTCAAAAAATATCCTCGCTCTGCTGGTTAAAAACATATTCTGGTCCTTAATATGTAGCAAGTACAAGTACACACAGACACAAACACACTCCTTGTACATCTATCTTTGTGGGAACTCTAACTTTAACCATAACAACTAAATGCCAGACCCCAACTTTTATCTTAACCATAACCTAAACCGTATGCCAACCTGGATCCTAAAACCAATCGTAACCTTCAAACAGCCCTTTAAAAAAGTGAGGACCAGCCAAAATGTCATCACTTTGTTGGTTAAAATTATATCCCAGTCCTCAATGTGTAGCAAGTACACACAGTCTCACACACACACACACACACCCACACACCTTGTTCATCTATCTTTGTGGGGACATTCGTTGACAATGCATTCCCTAGCCCCTTATGCCAACCGTATCACTACTAAAATGCCAGACACCAATCTTTACCCTAACTTGAACCTTAACCTTATTCTATCCTGGAACCTAAAACCAAGTCTTAACTTTCAAACAGCCATTTGGAAAGGTGAGGACCAGGCAAAATGTCCTCACCTCTCAAAAAAGGTCCTCACTCTGTTGGTTAGAAATATACTTTGGTCCTCAATATGTAGCAACAACATGTACAAACACACACACACACACACACACACTTTTGGCCCTTAAGCCTTATAATGCAGTGTACAGCATCTGGTCAGAGGAGCGGAGTGGGAAAATTCCACCTCCACATGCAGACAGATCAGTTAACATACAGAACTAGCTAGAAGGAAAGTAAGAGAGAAGACTTCTCAGATGTAAAGAAAGGGCAGCACTATGAAAGAAGGCTTCAGGTTGCCAACAGTGACACAGGAGGAAGATGGAATCTTGGACAGCAGGATGTAAAAAGATCGTATTTCGTCCTGATCGCAGTGGCAGTGTGCCACCGCTACGGATAAATGCTTACACAGAAAGCAATGGTATATTTAAAATGAACTCAGTACCCCTTCTGCATCCTCATTTCGATCAATATACGGTATTTGACACGAGTCCCGAATGCCGTTATATAGAGTATAATGATCTTAATGGTCATAACGATCTTTTCACAAATTTTGGATCGAACTGCACGCTTTATTATTGTTTTGTTTTTTGTCTATTAGACCAAACATATCCAATCATAGGAAATGTGGGAGGCACTGTGGCTTTGTGGTTAGCGTATCCACCTCACAGCAAGGAGGTCCTGGCCTCAAGTCCTAAGCTTAGAGAGGATGCTGTTCCTGTACTTGTGTGGGTTTCCTCCGGGTACTCCGGTTTCCTCCCACCGTCCAAAGACATGCACATTAGGCTAATTGACTGTTCCAAATTACCCCTAGGTGTGATTGTGAGTGTGAATGGATGTGTGTGTGTTAGCGCTGTGATGGCCTGGCGACTCTGTGATGATCTGGCTTCGCCAAATGTAGCCTGAGACCCCAGTAAGTAAGTAAGCAGTTTAGCAAATGAGTGAATGGTGATGAGTAAAATAGGAGATTTGCAGTCAAATTTCTCTGACCTGATTGGTAGGTTAGAGCAGATCACATGACTCATACTCATACACACCCATGTCCTCATACGTGCTAAGTAAAACTGATTTCTGTATTGTTCTTCACACACTCATTTGCCGAACCACTTAACCCTATTCTAGTTGCAGTGAGGCTGAAGCCTATTTCAGCCGATACCAGCCGAAGACGGAGTACACTCTGAATAGCTCACCAGTCTATCGCAGGGCCACACACAACCATTCACACTCACACTCACACATAGGGGCAACTTAAAATAGCCAGTTAGCCTGATGGGCATGTCTTTGAACTATAGGAGGAAACCAGAGTACCCAGAGGAAACCCACGCAAGCACGAGGAGAACACGCAAACTCCACACAGAAACGCCCTCGCCGAGCCCAGGACTCAAACTCAGGACCTCCTTTGCTGCGACGTGGACATGCTAACCACTCACCCACCGTGCTGCTCTGTGTTGTTGTTCTTCTCAACATGAAATTTAGTTTAAGATTTTCACTGAGACATCTTTAGGAGCCTTGCGACTTACCTTGGCTTTTCCCTGAAAGTTAAACGTGAGCACATATTCTCCCGGCCGCGTCTCACTCTGGCGAATCACGAACAGGCCGTGGCTTCGCGCTCCACCTGCCAGTACCAGCTGGGCTGCTCGGACACGTGAAAGAGTCCCATGAAACCATGGGTAACCAATGAGAGTGGCAGCCACCTCTGTCTCCGCCGGCGGTTCACCAGGACCTGAAAAGACAGAGAAAGGCTGTAGAGAAATTTTACAATTTTCCCTCATTTAAATGATATAATAGTTGAATAGTTCAAATGAAGTTTGTTTGATGATGTTTGTAGGATTGAAGGACAGGCGTTGTAGTTGAATTACTTTTCTTGCATGCATAAAATATCCGGCTGATTGACCAATCAAATTCCATTAAATGTTCACTTCAGCTTCAGCGGATACAACCGTAGTATCGGAAAGCTTCCTAAAAGAAGCAGCGCTACTCAGAAGTGATAAAAAAAACGACTCTTCAGTGTAATATCAGATTTGAGTCCCAGGAGATTTGTTCTCCTCACGTTTTCGTGGGTTTCCTCTGGGTACTCCAGTTTCCTCCGACAGTCCGAAGACATGTATAGTAGAATAATCCAAACTTGGCCCTAGGTGTGAATGTGGTTGTGAATAGTTCAGGGTGTACGCCGCCTTCACCCCAAGTCGGCTAAGATAGGCTCTAGCCTCCGTGTAGGCCTAACAGGATTAAGCAGTTCAACAAATGGATGGATAAATGCTGTTCCGAATTGCCCTTAGGGATAAGTATGAATGGTTGAGTGTGTGTGTGAGTGTGTGTTGGCCCTCTGATGGACTGGAAAGCTGTTTGGGGTCTACCTCATCTTTGTTCAGAGTTGGCGGAGATAGGCTCCAACCTCCCTGGAACCTTAATATCATTAAGCAGTTCAGCAAATGGATGAATGGATGGATGGCTGTTCCAAACTGCCCTTAGGTGTGAGTGTGAATATAGTTGTGTGTATTGGCCCTGTGACGGACTGGCGAGCTGTTCGGGGTGTTGTTTATGTTTTTTTTGTTTGCATTGTTTTTTCTACTCATACGCCACCATACTCTTCTAATGTCCATCATGTAGCATTCTGCTACAAGTCAGTTGACGAAAACATAAAATTGTGATGAATTTCCAGAAACTTTGATATTATTCTATAAAGAGTACGATTCGTGTATACCTGATGATGGGTTTGTACTCTGAGCCTCTGGCAGCTGCAGAAAACGCTCTAAGGGCACGTGAGAGGGGTGTTGTGTGAACGGCGGTTCCCTGCAGCGGACAGTAGGGGCGCTGTAATGATCGGCAGCTGTAGCACACGACCTCTCAGGGCCCCGGTGTACACCTGAGAGGAACACAAAACAATCACACAGGTAACGAGTGTGAATTGGAGTTGGTGTAATTTGATGCGACCATTGACTGTCTTTGGATAAGCACAAAACCAGCACCACAACGCCGTTTATTGATTTCAGCTCTATGTTCAGTCTGATGGATCTTAATGAGCTGCTTTCTGGACTCAGGTGAACTTGTGTGCAACTGGATACGCAATGTCTACCAGGCACAGTCAGCAATGAGGAAGTCTTGGTTCTTAATACGGTTCCTTCACAACTGAGTTTGCAATATCACATGTTTAATAAGACAGTGAGAGAACCCACCTTCAGACAGGAGCTCACAGCTGCAGGAGGCCACCATGGAGAATTCTTTAGACGGCTGGCCGTGTGGACATGACGCGAGCTCGATGTCATCACCGCTGTCCCTGAAAAACACATAACACCTTTTTTTTAGTCATGTCGTTTAAAGGCTTTCATTCACTTGTGAATAGTCTGTGTGATTTATCTTTCATCATCAGTTCATTTTGGTTGAATATTAAAGTTTCCCGGTGAAACCACTCCAGCTCACAGGCTCACAATCAATAATTCACCTGCTTTACGTCCTGTATTGGTTCTGTATCTGTTAGATAACAATAAAAAAACATTGATTCGCAGAAAGTGGAAAAGTCAGAGATCAAGTGTTAAAAAGCAGAAGTCATACAGCTGTAAGAGAAATAAAAAACATGGCGATGTATACTAATATCATGGCGCCTGGTGCAGGGGTCACTGGCATTCTTGTACAGGAGTAAGCAAATGGTTTCAGAAAGACATTGTGGCCGATTCTATTTTATTTCCATGAGATATACACTGTATACGAAGTTTATTTAATATATCTAGTAAGTGAATGCTACTATTACTACCACTACAACAACTACTACTGCCTATTGCCCACCTTGGGACATAGGCCACCGACAAGGTCACTTCAACTGTCTCTATCCTCGGCCAGTCTCTCCAGCTGCCCCCATGTATGGCCCAATTTCTTAGTGTCACCCTCTAGATCTCGTCTCCAGGTGTTCCTGACGTAAGTGAATGTGCCCCTTAAATATTCCAGAGAATAAATAATAGCTTTGTGTTAAGTGTTACGCTAAAGTGTGCAGCGTCCTGGAGAAGACTGTGACATAATGAAATTCTGAGCCTTTCCATTATAAATCTTTTGAAAAGTACAGGATTCTTTTTTCGCATGTATCTTAAGCATACATTTCTAGCATACCTCATACAAAGCATAAAAATAATTTTAAACATTTCTACATTTATTCTAAATTACATTTTTCCTAAAAATCTAACTATCTGAATGTTTTCTTGAAAATAGCACATATGTTTATATTTCATGACTAATTCCTCTGCTTGCGTGGGTACTCCAGTTGCTGGCTGGCTATCAGACCAACTGGCTGTTCCAAATTGCCCCTAGATAAAGATGTGAGTGTGAATGGTTGTGTCTGTCGCCCTGCGATGATCTGGCAAGGGTGTACCCCACCTCCGCCTAGTGTCGGCTGAGATAGGCTCCAGCATCCCCCGTTACCCTAATAGAGGATTAAATGGTTCTGCAAATGAGTGAATGAAAGTGAATGTTTTTAGGGAGGCACAGTGGCGTAGTGGTTAGCATGTCCGCCTCACAGCAAGAAGGTCCTGGGCTCAGCGAGGGCGTTCCTATATGGGGTTTGCGTGTTCACCCCGTGCTTGTGTGAGCACATTAGGCTAACTGGCTGTTCCAAATTGACCCTAGGTGTACAGTAGGTGTGAGTGCGAATGGCTGTGTGTGTGTGTTGGCCCTACAATGGTCTGGTTAGCTGTTCATGGTGTACCCCGCCTTTACCTCGTGACAGCCCAGATAGGAGTAAGCAGTTAGAAATTCCTAATGCAAACACCTAGCAAATTTGTTGTATGAAGCAAATTCATGTCTATTTTCCTTTGTAGAAGGAATTTTTTTAATTCTTTGATAACCGCACTGCTATTTTCTTCTGACGACCGTGACACAGCCCCTTTAATATTAGCTAAGAAAATATATAAATTAAGGATTGAAATGATGGCAAACCAATCCCAAAATAAATAGTCCAATACTTGGTCAATTTAAGTCAGACCAGACTATCTCAGTGATGGACGTCTATAGTTGTCTCATAGTCCCTGGATTCACTCAATACTATTTATTCAGGCTTCTCGTGTCCTGACCTGTCCCAAGCCCTGCCAAAACCAATTCATGCTACGGCTATGTTTAATAGCTGTATAGTGTGCCCACTCCATCCGGCCCTTTCCTCTTTCCTTCTTTCCAAAGGCAAATATTTATCCCCGATGTTTACCCAGGATCTATGCAGTCCTGGATGTCAGCAACCCAGGAGTTCTTCTGAAGAGAGTCAATGGTCTCCAGGATATATTCACCGCCATTTTCCACCTGTAGCAGAGCACAAAGGCAAGGTGTTTTTAGGCTTGGCTCATTTTCGAGTGTTTTACTATTTACCACCAGTGAAACCAGACTGATTAAGACTGATTAAAAGTTTCCACATCAGCCCTAAAAACAAAAGCTTTATGGTCAAAAATGTTTTTATATTATTATATTATGAATGGGGCAGCACAGTGGCATAGCGGTCAGCACATCCGCCTCACAGCAAGAAGGTCCTGGGTTCAAATCCCTGGCTTTGCGAGAGTGTTTCAGTGTGCAGTTTGCCTGTTCTCGCCATGCTTCCATGGGTTTCCTCCAGGTACTATGGTTTCCTACCACAGTCCAAAAACATGCACATCAGGTTAATTTGGCACTCCAACTTGCCCCTAAGTGTGATTGTAAGTGTCAAGGGTTGTGAGTGTGTTGCCCAGCAACGGTCTGGTCAGGGTCACCCTGCCTTCGCAAACAGTCCGCTGGGATGAGCTCCAGCCTCCACACAACTCTAAAAATGATAAAGCAGTTCGGAAAATTGTAGCACTGCAGCAGACTGGTGACCTCTTCAAGTTGCACTCCGCCTCTTGCTCAAAGTCAGCAGGGACTGGCTAATTCGTCATGCAGCCATGATGGATAAGCATTATACTACATTATGGATGGAGAGATGGATGGGTGTTAAAAATGTGTATTATAATAATTAAACCTATATTTACCTTAAAATGTAAATCTAACATCAGAACATCAGAATAATAAATTCCATCCATCCATCTTCTTCCACTTATCCAAAGACAACAGGTCTAGGAGGGAAACCTAGGCAGGGAAGCCCCTTCCTGGGTGATCCCGAGGTGTTCCCTTGCCAGACTGGATATATAATCCCTCCAGTGAGTTCTGGGTGTGCCCCAGTGCCTTCACCCAGTTGGATGTCCCCGAAGCATTTCTAAAGGAAAGTGACCAGGAAGCATTCTAATCAGATGCCCAAACAACCGCAGCTGGCTCCTTCCGATGTGGAGGAGTTCACCCCAGATGTCCAAGCTGCTCACCCTATCTCTAAGGCTGAGCCCAGATACCCTCAGAAGGAAACTCATTTTGGCCACTTATATCCATGATCTCATTCTTTTGGCAACTAATAATATAATAAATTCATAAAGACAATTAAAATTTGATTAAGTGGCCCTATCAGGACTGAAAAAAAATCCAACTAAATACTAAAAGCGCATTACAAAAATGCAAACAGGTATTAATGAGACACTATTAGTGTGTCTGTATAGGAGAGAAGAGGAATGAAGTCAGGCCACCTTGAGCACGAATGTGTTGTCCTTGTCAGGCATCTCCAGAGGCATTGTGGTCCTCACCTCTACAATGGCAGACAAAGGCACGCTCACTTTCGGTTTGGAGGACTAGAAGTGAAGAAAAAAAGAAAAAGAATAACAGCAATAAAGTTAGATGGATGGATAGATGTTTGAATACAAAACATACACCAAATTGGTGATCTTTTAATTTGCAGTTAGCAGTACACCATTCCAAAAATAATTATGCTTTTCCTCTTTTTTTTTTTTTTTTTTAAACGCCAGTGACATATCCATTCAGCCCTAAGTGTGAGGCCAATTAGCCAAACATTCAGGATATATGTTTTAGAGATGCAGTCATCAGTTGTGGAGAAAGAATGTGCATTAGCAAGGCATAACATTCCTTCCTCTTCCCCTTTTCACTTTCCTGTGTATGATAAGCGATGCCTTCTGTTGCTGATTGGATAGAATAGTGTTGAGTGGCTTAGTCCAATCTGCTTAGTTTGTTTCGGGCAGTGTTGAAACAACAGATTTCTCTCAGATAGATAAAATACTTTAATTTTGATGTGGCGAATTTGCTAAAAAATTTTATTTGATAAAATCTGATGACGGCTCCTTTAAAATAAAAATGAAAGGCAAGACTTCCAAACTCTCCTGTTACACATCATGTATATTTTCATTATCAGGTTGTTTTTACTTACATCTTCAAAGTTGCAAGCTGTTAAAGTCCGTTTGATAGTTTGCATTAGCTGTTTAACTCTCACAATTGCAAGACTAGGACGTGAATTTGTCAGTTCATATAAGACAAGATAACGGCAAAAATAACAGTATACAGATAATAAACTAACAAATCAGATGTAAACTAGGGTACTTCTGAATACAATAAAACCAGGCACTTATACACATTATATGAGCTTCCATTCACTTAGACATCAGACAATTATTTATAGGAATGAATGGTATAACCCATTATTTATTCTTATGCAAATTACTTCTATATTTACTGTCGCATACACATGAATCACCTGTGTGTGGATTTATCACTTGGGTTTTTTTTTTTTTTTTTTGGTTCTTTATAAAGAAGCTTGTAATAACAATAGCACATTTAAGTGTACAAAGACGTATATGATGTATGCGAGCTTTTATTAAGTCTGCGTTTAATTTCACTTTAATCAAAACAGGATCCAGCAGGTGGAGTGGAAATGATCAGTGTGAACAGGCTAAAGTCTGACTAGCTGATAGATTAATACACAGACAGTCCATAGCTTATGACTTCACTACATGCTGTTCTAATTTTGCAATTGCTACACACGTGGCACCCAATCAGCAAACAGTTCCTTTGTTATTCTCTTTTCTACATATCCGAGTGATTTAAGTCCTCAGTTTTCCTTACCATACGTTCATAATGTACAATATACCAGTAGCAACAAAGACTCTGTTCCTTATGTCAACAAAAATTCTGTTTTAATCAGCAGGAAGTCATTTTGGCAAAGAAAAGGAAGTCATTAGCAAAAAATTCTGAAAAAGGGGACACCAGGAAGTTCCGGAGAACAGATTCCTCTAACCCCAGACTTGATGTAGTAGATAAGGGTCAATTTAGACCTACACAACAGGAAAATACTATTTAAAGCTGGCATTAATCTCCCAAATTACAACTCAGTCTCTAATAAGTCTAAATAATCCCACATGTATTGTACATCTCAAGTCAGGAAGGGAAATACAAGAAATTATCAGAACCTAAATTAAAAATTATGGGGCGGAACGGTGGTGTAGGGGTTAGCACGTCTGCCTCATAGCAAGAAGTCCCGGGCTCTGCGATGGTGTTTCTGTGTGGAGTTTCCATGTTCTTCCCATGCTTCTGTGGGTTTCCTCCCAAAATCAAAAGACATGTATGTTAGGCTACTTGGCTGTTCTGAATTGCTCCTAGATGTGGATGTGAGTGTGAATGGGAGTGTGATGGACAAGTCTCTCACTTCATTTTGGAGAAATTTTGGCCCACTCTACTTCACACATGCTGAGTTCCTCTAAGGTCCCACCAGGTCTGGACTTTAACTTGGCCTTTCCAACGGCATCATTTTTTTAACCATTCAGATGCCAATGTGTTTGAGTACTTGCGATCACTGTCCTGTTATATGGCCCACTTTTCAGCTCAGATTTAGCCTCTGGATAGATGGCGGTATATACTACACAGGAACGGTGCAATCTGATTGGTTCACCATCCAAAATGAATTTGTATTGTTGCCCTCAGGCCGTAGGTACAAGGCGCCTGCTCTTCGGACTAAGAGAATTGAGGCCTCTTTTGTCCCCACTGCCATTCAGGTGTTGAATAGCAAGAAACTCATCTGTTCAGGCACCTAGCACTTGCACTTTGTATTCCATGCCACTTATTTATTTACTCACTTATCATTTACCTAATTAGAATTCATTTTAAATCATATTTTATTCTTATTATTGGTTCTTTAATCTGCCATGTGATATGTGTTATGTAACAATGGGACATTGTGTGTAAATATGTGTACTGTGTTGTATGTTTTGATGGAAGCATGTATTTTCCTAGCCGCAAACTCATTTTCCCGCCTTGGGACAATAAATATACTTTGACTTTGACTTTGAGGTAATAGACATCAGTATACACTACACAGGAACAATGCAATCTGATTGGTCCTCTATCTCGCGATTACAAAACTATTTCCCATTGGCTAAAGCATAAAAATGACAGACACTCACAGTTTGTCACGGTCACTTCGAGCAGGCGGCGTAATCACCGGCACGCTTTAAAATGGAACAATAATCTATAAAAATCTCATTTTTTGTTTGCTTTTCATTATGTTTCTGTGTAGTACCACCTACACACTGAAAAGTATTTACGGAGACACTGTTACACAGCACTCAGGCTCTGCACTTGATCGTTACCAGCCACGATAGATTTGTGGCTACACACGCCTTTATCTCAAGAACTGCTTGACATATCACAGTCAAACTTTCACGCTAGCAACTTGGGACCAACGGCTGCCAATTGTTCATAATGGCTAGTTAAGAGCTGGTATGACTCCCCCATTGGAGACCTTTAGTTATTTTTATAAATAAACAACCAAACTCTCATTTTAGCGTGCTTGTTGCATAGGTTCCCATGTAGTAGATACTAAATATGATGAAATGAAAAGAAATTTTTGTTGTTGCCTGAGGATATTTGCTTGGTTGAGAGAGTGAATGTGCACTTTACCCCAATGACTTTATATCTACAGATTTAATTTAATATCCACAGATTAACTTAGTAATCCTTAACTGATCACTCATTCACTCACTCATTTGCTGAACTGCTTAATCCTGACTGGGTTGCGGGAAGGCTGGTGCCTGTCCCAGTCGACACTGGGCGAAGGCTGGGTACACGCCGATCAGCTCACCAGACCAACACACACAACTATTCACACACATTCTTACATATAGGGGCAATTTGGAGCAGACGCTTAGACTAATGTGCATGTCTTTGGATTGTGGGAGGAAACCGGAGTACCCAGAGGAAACACAGAAGAGTGTGCAAATTCCACACCGAAACACCCGGAAATCAAACCCAGGACCTTCTTGCTGACCACTACGCCACTGTGCATCATTGTTATATGAATATTTTTACATAATTTTCAGTATGGGAGAAGTAAACTTTTTCTAATAATTAGAGTAACAAACTATTGGGGAATGGTTTGCTAGTGTGAAACATCTGTTAAATTTGTCTTCATCTGGGTATATGCGCATATAAAGTTTTGCAGTTGATGCAGTTCAACCCTAGCTGGTATAGAAGGTATCATGTTGCTTGCTGACTTTAGCACAGGACAAAATGCATCCTGTAAAGCGGGTTGGATAAGACAGATGGAAATCAAAGATAATCAGAGGGTGCGTAATTTAAGGCGGCATCGACACCAATGGATTTAAGGTGCCCTTTACCAGGCCCTCTTCACCCAGAGGAATGGGGAGGCACACACACCCAGATCCGGAGGCAGTGCAGTGGCATGTCTGTGCCAGCTGAAACAAAGCCAGGACCTGGCTCAGAACCGGATCCTACACCAGCTGGCAAATTTACACACACTCAGCAGAGCTATCCTCACATTACTGCAGTTTGTGTATTCAGAGTGGGTTTTAAGTGTGTGTGTGTGTGTGTGTGTGTGCCCTTATTTGCCAGTGCAGGGTCTATATATGGTATAGTGTAATATAATATAGTGTAAAGTTGCTCTGAACACATTATAAACATTGCTGTTTGGGATATTTGGTATTTGTTTTTAAACCATATGCCCACATCATGGTTCGCACATCCACCTCACAGCATGAAGGTCCTGGGTTCACGCTCTGCACTAAGTGAGGGTGTTTATATGTGGAGTTCGCATGTTCCTCCCGTGCTTGCGTGGGTTTCCTCCAGGTACTCTGGTTTCCTCCTACAGTCCAATTACATGCACGTAAGGATAACTTGCTGAATGTTTGTGTGTCTGTTGTCCCTCTGATGGACTGGTGAGCTGTTTAGGGTGTACCCCACCTTTCCCAGTCTCAGTCGGCCGAGATAGAATCCAGCCTGTCCGAATGAATGAATGAATTTGAACATGCTGTACCCTGTAATGCTAAATACTCTGGCAGCATACCTAATTTTATGAATAAACATACAGTATGTTTGTTGCTACATTATATTTGCAACATTTAAATCCCTTTCAGAGAATATGATGATTAGATGAGGATGGTCTGGCATGTTGTCCAGGGTGTATACTGCCTACGCCCTGTGTCGGCTGACGTAGGCACCAGCCCCCCCACGGCCATAATACGAGTAAGTGCTTTGAAAAATGAATGAATGTGTGAATGTGGATTCCCACTCAGTACTGTGCATCTACAAATATAAACTAATTAAAGGTTAGCTAGCCAGCTAGCTAAAAATAAGCGTAGAAGATCATGGGTAAGCTTCACTTGTGCATGCATTGTTGTCGTATTTTATTAAGCATGAAGTGTAGAGATGTTTCTAGACCATTCCAGTAGTTTATTTGGTATTTGTATGAGAAATATAGAGGCTATCTCACTCCTAGCGATAAAACTAGCAACTATGGACTTCTTCAGCTTGTGTATATCTGTCCAAGCACTGGATTAACCAGTACACTCCTAAGCTTGGCCAAACACATTATGTTTAGGGACTAAAGACACCAAGTGTTTCAGGTGTTATTTTGTCCCATTCTTCCCGCAAATTGGTCCTAAGGTGTGCAACAGTATGAAAACAATTGACATTGAGGTTTTCGAGCAACATCTTTTCCATGGATGCCCAAGCCTATTTCAGCAAGACATGCAAAACCCCATACTTCATACATTACAAAGGTATGGCTGTGGAAGAAGGTGGTGCACCCTATCAAATCTAGCAGGAATTTCCATAACTAGTCATGATCTTTTACCCAACAGTTCATGTAGAGCAACATTTATATTCTGTAACTGTAAACCTTGCATATATGCTCTTACCTTTGGTGGTACATAAAACTCAAGCAGGAACTTCTCACCAGCTTCCAAGCTGGTTCTTGTCTTCCTGAGCAGCAGCCTGCACTTCTGCCACTGTGAAGTACCCATACAGTTAGTATCATCAGCCACCATGTAGCGCAGAGTACCCTCTCTCTGGATCTCCAGGAGTTCAACTCGGTGACCCTGCAAGCTCCGTGCCAACCTCAGCTTCTGGCTCCAACGCTCAGGTCCACCTGCCTCGGCTCCATTTGACTTCCTGACACCAGTGCTTACAGTGTCTAATTCAGGTGGTGCCCGCCGTTGCAGGATCTCCCTCACCCCGTCTACCACACAAAGGCTCATATTCCTCAACGAGAAGCCCTTTTTGAAACGGGCCTTAGAGTGACCCATCGAAACATCCTCCGAGCTTCGTGACTGCCCCAGCGCTGTCACCCTGTGGCCATGGAGGGTGGAACTTGCAGAGGCTCCACCCCCTCCACTGTCCATGCTGTCCAGTGATTCGCTGGAGGCTCCTGTGTCTTTCCGCCGCTGGTAGAGTTCGTGGTTGTAGGAAGGAAGCGGGCAGCCCTGGATCCCTGCGAAGGGTGCAATTGCGTATTTGTGCACCGAGGAAGTGCCAGGTGAGCCGGGTTGATGTGCCTGATTTATGGCAGCAGCGAAGCAGTCCAGGAAGTGTCGAGCAAAGTGACGTGAGAAGCTGGCGTCAGCTCCTGGTGCGTCATAGCATGGGTTCTCTGTGACAAATTGACGGAACTTGTGGGCGAAGTCAGCAGCAGAAGCACGGGCATGCAACTCACAGAACTCCTTCCAGTCGGGCAGCGGGCACGAGGAGAGCTCCGGGCTGCCGGGCGCCCCTTCACCGTTCATCCCTGGGCCATGCCAACGCCCTGGCAGTGCACTGCGGGATAGAAAGAGAAAGAATGGGTCAGACATCCTACTGTAGCTGAGAAGGCCAAGGATGAAAATGAGGGAAGGAAGGGAAAAGGAATTTGTACAGGGGTTGGTCTTGGGATGGACGACGCAGACTATTGGTTAGACATCTCTGTGCATGTTTGACAGTATACAAAAGAGAAAGAAAAAGGATTTGTATAAAAGAAAGACTGCTACAGTGTGCTGCTAGTGAAAACGGGTGCCTGGAACTGAAAGGCACTGCCCTGCCTTTTACTATCAGCCATGGAGGATGGGGAGAATGCTAGAGCATGATTGAGAAAGGTGTGTATGAGTATCAGGGGAGAGATGGCACAGGGTTGATACGATAGAGAGATGAACGAGAAAAGAAAAGGAGGCCATGAAAGAATTCGACAACACACAGATTGTACTAGTTCCTTCGAGCCTGACCGACTCTGTCTTCTAATATACATGAGCTAGAAGAGGTGATGCTGGAATAATCTCCTAACCTACTTTTCCCTCCAGTGTGTGTGAGAGTGAAGAATGTGTTGAGGAGCGGAGGTGTGAATCTGCCAGCACTTTCTTTCCTAAATGAAGCTGACAAGCAGTTACTTCCCACCCATAGAGACTGAGTCTGATTGAGCCTCACTCTCACTCTCTTTCTTTGTCTCTCCATCTCCCACAGGCCTTGCCAAGCTTTTCTGCCAAGCTCATTGTATCACAGATAAGCCCTCTTTGTGGTTTTGTGGTGTCAAGAAAAACCAACACATTCTATTATCGCCAACCAGCATCAAGCGTTTCTCTGTCATCTCCCTCCGTCTTTTTCCCCCTCTCTTTCTCTCTCTGCCCTATTGAAAGAACTCTTCTATGCAAATTATACCATTTGACCCCACCTCCCCACCCTCTCGCATTGTTCTCTCCCTTTCAGCTTTTATTTGGGGCTTCACTTTTGTGGAGAATGCACCCAAGGCCAAGCCGGACCCCATTGTATCACGTCATCTCGTGTGTGTTCCAAATACTGCTTTATTTTTAGTCCATTTGTGAGATGCTGCCAATGTGCTCAGGCCATTTCCAAGTAGGGTTTCTCACAGGAGTTCACATGTAATGCTAACTTCCAAAGCACTCAATAAATTGTGACTTGAAATCTGGCGATGCCACAGGAAGTGAATATTCAGAAGTTCCGATGTTTTTAACATCAAATTCAAACTGAACAAGTTTTACCTTTTGACTTGACGATTTCTAGACCAACATTCCTTTTCCAGGCATCAGCATTTATTACATCATACAAACAGGAAATATAAACAAGGTCAGTGGCAGCCAGGTGCATATGTTGGGACTACAAGCTGATTTATGCTTTCTGAATAGGCTTCTGGCCACTGAGTCCTTCAGATGGTTGAAAAAAACACTTCGGATCATGCAAACACCGTGAACAGCTTGTGGAAGTTACTCTCCAGATATAACCATCGGAACGTACCACTCAACCTTTACACCGATTGGCTGGTAATGACTCATGGAGGAAGCTGGGGTAAGGGGTGTTAATGGGAGCTTTGACTTTATCACTATGAAAAGAAGCCATCATGTAACTCTCCTCCCAGCACAACATGCAGGTACCTCGAGGTTACATGTGTTGAGAGAAAATAAACACACCATGTCTTGTAACCAAAACTTTGCCCTAAGGCATACTAATTTTTTGTTGATGATGTAATTACCATGCGATCGTACCCAGGACCTTCATGTTCTGAGGTGGACGCGCTAGCCACTACGCCACCCTGCTGCCTGTATAACTCGGCCAAAGATCAGGTAGGATTGAATCCAGGCTTCCCTGTGACCCTAACAGGTAATAAAAAGCGAATGGATGTTTCAGGTGCATGACTAATAATTAACTCTTAAAGACTATTAAGTATTAGATTGGGCAGCACAGTGGTGTAATGGTTAGCACATCTGCTTAATCACTACTAGGGTCGGCCAACACTGGGCGAAGGCGGGGTACACCATGAACGGCTCGCCAGATCATCGCAGGTCAAGACATATACAACCATTCACACTCACACCTAGGGTCAATTTGGAACAGCCAATTCGCCTAGTTTGCATGTCTTTGGACTGTGGGAGGAAACTGGAGCACCCGGAGGAAACCCACGCAAGTATGAGAAGAAGATACTAACTTCACACAGAAAGGCCCAGGACCTTCGTGCTGAGAGGTGGACGTGCTGACCGCTATGCTGTGTACCACGACTCTCGTCCAAAATCAGCTGGGATTGACTCCAGCTTCCCCTGAGACCCTAACAGGTAATAGACAGACAGATGGACGTCTTCAGGTGCATGAAGAATGAAGCATATGGATTTCATCATGGTGGATGTTTAATGCTAAGTGATGATTGATGAAACAGCAGTAGCACTAATAAGCAATAATAAATCTGATAATGATTTTTTTATTGAGGACATGCCCCATAGTTAATACCTCTCAGAGCATTTTAAGTAGGTCTCAGCACCGCACTTTCCATTATTTACATTTTAAAACTCCACAAGCCTTAAATACTTCAAGTGCCTCGGTTACAAACACTGCTTGACAAATGATGACAAGTCACATGCATTAAATAAAAACAGACAAACTACACTGTATACAAATCCAGGAAGCTGCCACGGATTCCTTAAAAGAACACTCCATTCAATATCTGTCATCTCCTACTTTATCCCGCACTTCCTGTTGGAATGACCAGTAATTTCCTGTTTATTTCCGATAGCAGTAGCAGTAGCTTCCGGTCTATAGTCTGAAATTAGCAACAAGTTCAGTTATTAATGAAGTTATCAGGATGTTCAGATCCAGATACACTTAAAATGGCAACACCATCCCTCAGGTCTGAGCAGAAACTGTGCCAAGTGGAGTGTGGCGGAAATGGGAACATTTCCAGAACGTTAGCATAAAGCTAGGCGGCACGGTGGAGTGGTGGTCAGAATGTCTGCCTCACAGCAAGATGGTCATGGGTTGGGCACTTGGGCGCTTCTGTGTGGAGTTTCCATCCTCTCCACGTGTTTACATGGGTTTCCTCCGGGTACTCCGGTTATCTCCGACAGTCCAAAGACATGTTCATTAGGCTAATCGGCTGTTCCAAATTGCCCCTAGGTGTGCATGTGAGTGTGAATGGTTGTGTGTATTGCCCTGCAATGGCCTGGTGAGCTGTTCAGGGAGTACACCACCTTTTCCCAGTGTTGGCTGAGATAGGCTCCGGCATCCCTGTGACCCTAATAAGATTAAGCAGTCTGTCAAACGAATGAGTGACTGAGTGTGTGATATTTTGTCAACGAATGGTTTGTAATTATTTACTACTAGTCACTCATTAAAAATGGAAAATGGCGGTTAGCACTATCGCCTCACAACTAGAAGTTTCTGGGTTCGGATCTTGCACGAGGGCCTTTCTATGTGGAGTCTTTCTATTCTCCATGCGCGTCTGTAGGTTTCCTCTGGGTACTCTGGTTTTCTCCAACAGTCCAAAGACATGCACATTAGGTTAAAAGGCTACTCTAAACTTTATACAGGTGTTAATATGAGTCTGAGTGGTTGTTTGCGTCTATGTCAGCCCTGAGAAGGAATGTTCACCTGCTCAAGGTGTACCCCGCCTCTCAACTGAGGTCACCTGGGATTGGCTCCTGCTTCTGACATAAATGTGGTAAAGATAACGGATGCCTAGCAGGATTATACCCTCTCAGCACCAGGACACTGTATAATCTTTAAAGGTACCTGATGGACTGAGCTCCATATAGGGTTTTTACAAGCATCAGCGCTGCTATAACAACAACCTGAAGAGTAAAACACAAGAACGATAGAGAAAATGTGAGGCCCGGTGGAACTGGCTGTGTAAAGTGGGCCGAGTGTGACAAATTGTCTTTATTGATTCTGTTCAAAGAGATAGAGAGGACACACAGATACTCAGGTGTGTGTACCAAGAGTCGCCACACACTGCTGTGAATCTGTAAGCTGAGACGACAAGCGTGTAAGCAAATGCATCTGTGTATACATGCTGAGCTTTGCTTCTTTAGTAGTCCTTCTCATCACTTAACCCTTAAAGTTCCAGGAACAATTAGTGGGACCAGATTTACTTCCTCACACACATATCCGAATACCATTTCTATTAGATCTACTGTACTTTTTTTATATATTTAACAGGTAGAAACAACACCCTTCAACTTTACCGATCATTTTTCAGATGTTCTGAATAAAAGAAGTGAATATGCCGTCTCTTAAAATGTAGAAATAAAAGAATTCAACAAAAACAAACCAAACAAACAAACAAACAACAATCAGATCACGGTTTTGGCCTCCTATTAGCACTGAAAAAGAAGGCTTAAGCTCCGCCCACTTGGCACAATCACATAATAGTCTCTATCACTGAACCGCTTTATCCTATTAAGGTCATGGGGAGGCTGGAGCCTAGTTTGGTCGGAATCCATGTAGCGTTCTGGATCCAATGATCCAGAATGTTGAAATATATACATCAGGGCTTGTTGTGAGAAGAATTGCTGAAATAATATTAGGCAAAAATGAAAATAAGGAGGGAAATGAGCTGCCTTGGTGGAGATTTGCGCTCTGAGTGCTTCATCTCAGCCGACTCTGGGCGAAGGCGGGGCACACCCTGAACAGCTCGCCAGGCCATTACAGGGGTAACACACACACACACACACCCATTTACACTTAAACTCACGACTAGGGGTGATTTGGAACAGCCAATTAGCCTACTGTGCATGAGTTTTCGACTGTGGAAAGAAACCTGAGAACCCGAAGGAAACCCACATAAGCACGAAGATAGCATGCATACTCCACACAGAAACGTCCGAGCCCGGGAACTCGACAGAAACCAAAGATATACAGTATATCAATGCTTTTAACAAAATCCGTACAGCTCAGTCTGTTAAGACCAGGAGACGTCCCATGTTATAAAACACCCATGACTCATCATCTCCCCAGCCAACCTGAGGGAATTCTGGGATACACTTCACCATTAGAAATCATTAATGAGAGTGAGACGGAGAGAGACACCGAGAGTGCCCTACGCTATACCGCAGAGCTGCTCGCATTAATAACCATAATCCTTCCCGGAGGAGCGCTCAGATCTACAGGCTATATGAATGGGGAGGCTTGTATGAGGTGAACACATCATTAGTGATCCTGCTTTCAGCTTAACTCAGAGATGGAGTGCTGTTTATATATGATGTTAAATAACAACTGGAATGACGTACAATATAACTGGATTAGGCCTGGCGAGCTGTTCAGGGTGTACCCCGCCTTCGCCCAGAGTCGGCTGGGATGGGCGCCAACCTCCCCACGATCCTAATTAGCATTAAGCGGCTTAGAAAATGAATGAATGAATGAATGAATAACTGGGATACCCACAGTATCAAGTGTAAACATTCCGTTTGCTGAACTGCTTGATCCTATTAGGCTGGAGCCTATCTCAGCCGACACTGGGTGAAGGTCTGGTGAGCTGTTTAGGGTGTACCATGCCTTCACCCAGTGTTGGCTGAGATAGGCTCCTATATCCCTAAGACCCTAATCGGAATGAATTTCCTCCGCCAAGGACGTCACATTTGTTTGTTATGCAAAAAGTAATATATGCGTGGCCTTTCTATCAGAGGCGGGGCTTTGGATAGACTTTTGGATAGACTTTTGGAAGACTCCATTACATTTTGGAGATGATCCAGATCAAATTCTGGATTCAGGAATTTTTTTAAAGGATTATTTAACATTGTAAGACAAAAACTGTTTGGAAATGGGGTATTACCAGGTGGCACGGGGGCGCCGTGTTCGCCTCAGAGCAAGAAGATCCTGGGTTCGATTCAGGGCACTTCTGAGGGGAGTGTGCATGTTCTCCCTGTGGTTGCATGGGTTTCCTCCGGGTACTCCGGTTTCCTCCCACAGTCCAAAAAACATGCACAGTAGGCTGACTGGCAGATCCAAATTGCCCTTAGGTGTAAGAGTGAGTGTGAATAGTTGTATCTGTGTTGGCCCTGCAGTGGCCTGGCGAGCTTCGCCCAGAGACGGCTGAGATGGGCGCCAACTTCCCCGTGACCCTAATGAGGATTAAGCGGCTTAGAAAATGAATGAATGAATAAGTTATCACCACAGGAGGTCTGTGTACTTTCCTAAAAAAATTTTTTCACTTGGCTGAGGTTTGCGCTCTCTAAGTGCACGTTTCAAACAAAATTTAATTTATTTTTTATCATTGTTGTTACTACACTTAGTCTAATCTGTTTGAGACTATATGTGCTGCCATTTCTCAGTAGAGACTCAGTTATCAACACGATATGACTGTATGGTACTGTAAAAAGCTATAACGTTATATTAGTACAGGTGACATCGCAAGAAATGAAAACATATCACTCTTCCAGCATATGTGATATCCACTTAGTAAACACCATGTTGCTGTGGTTAGCCGTTAGCATGCACAGTGTTTGTTATACAGTAGTTGTAGTGCTCACCATACAGGAACTATTTATCGCTTTACACGCAGCAGGGTGCAATAAACTGATCTGGGAGGGGAAAAAACAGCTCTGAGGGGTCGACCATGTTCAGAATGCCCTTACTCCGAGGTCAGCGCTTAACAAGATCAGTGTGGTGACAGCTGGACATCTGAGGCGTTACAGACATATGTACAATCGTACTGAACTCACTGCGCTCCATGTGTCAGAACACACAAAGGCACAAGAACCCAGTCCTGCTGTAGCTCAGTAATTTGACATCAGTTGCAATTTTTCCATGAGAAAGAAACAACATTTATCTGTTTATTTTTACTTTAACCAGAAAAAAAGATCTGTTCCTGACAAACATGTCTATGTAGGAATGATAATCCACCCCCCTCCCCCCCATCTGCCTCTCTTTATATAATGCTAGTCATGTCAGCATATCACTGAAAACTGCTCAGTCCTCTCAGGATTCAAGCACTGACACTGGAGACTCATTCCAAAAAGGTAAAAGAAATACAGCAGTGGTTAGAACGCCTGCCCCACAGCAAGTAGGCCTGGGTTCGAATCATGGGCTCAGGGACGGCGTTTCTGTGTCGAGTTTAAATGTTCTCCCCGTGCATGTGTGGGTTTCTCCGGTTTCCTCCTACAGTCCAAAAACATGCACTTTAGGTTAACTGGCTGTTCCAAATCACCCCTAGGTGTGAGTGTGAATGGTTGTCTGTGTGTTGGCCCTGTGATGGTCCTGTGCCTTCGCCCAGAATCGGCTGAGATGGGCTTCAGCCTCCCCGCGACCCTAATTAGGATTGGGCAGCTTAGAAAATGAATGAACGAATGAATGAATGAATACCATATACATAAAGTTTTAGTCTTTTATCTGGTTTCATTTCATTTTATTGTTTTTCAAATGTATTTATTTATTATTTATTGAATGTTTATTTAGAAGTTCTTGTGTATACTATTACTGTAGAATATATGAGAGCATTCATATAAACCTGCGATTCTTCCTCACTGCTGAATTACTCTCCTCTGATAATCCTAAATGTACAAGATGCTGCTCTGGCTCAGCGTTTAATATTCTGTGCTTGTGACCCGAAGGTGTAAATCCCTGCTCTATTAGCTGCTTAAGCAAAATCCTTAACCCTTGACTGCTCAGCTGTGTGCTTGACCTGGATTCCGCTGTACTTGTAAGAAGCTATAACGACTGAGTTACATAAATAAACGTAACTGGAAAAAATAAATAGTGTAGCTGCTGTGACAGCCCTGTCGATTAATCAGCGTCTGAGAAAGTCAAGTCGTCCTGGGTCACAAGAACGGAAATGCGAAAGTCAGTGACTCTGTGTTTATCTGAAACTCTACATCCGCTCGGCGAACTTTTCACAAACACCGGGAAAAAAATCTCAGGATTTCACTCACTTGCTGAATCACTTAATCCCACCAGGGTCACGGGTAGGCTGGAACCAGTTGCAGCCGACAATGGGCAAAGACGGGGTACACCCTGAACAGCCTGCTAGACTATCACAGGGCAAAACACAGACACCCACTCACACTCTCACCAAGGGCGATGTGTGCATTAGCCACTTAGCCTAATGCATGTCTTTGGACTGTGAAAGAATTCCGAAGTACCTAAAGGGTCGTGTGATCGCCATGGCATTGTTCCAACGAACTTAGCAAGATCACAACATTTATCTCCGTCCAAAGTTGATTTTTTACATCCGGAATTGATTGCAGAAAAACTGAACCACTCCATAAAGTCTTCTCCAGCACATCCCTCAGAATTTCAATAGGGTCAATGTCAGAACCCTGGGGTGCCAAAACATACGTGATAATAATTCCTCATTGTTTGCTTGTTAGCAGGATTACACAAAAAGTCATGTAGTGGATTTTTATGAAATTTTTACCTGACGCGGAGCTTCGGACAAGGAGGACCCAGTTAAATTTAGGCAAATAAAATGTATTCTATAACACTGTGAGATAGGACGATTTTTTACATTTTAGAGGTTCATATGGGGTATTGATGGGCTTGGTGGAGGTTTGTGCTCTTCACATGCTTTTGTTATTGGTCCTGGTTTGTTTTTTGTTTTGTTTTTTTGGATAGCTGAGCAAAAGGAAAAGAGGAAGAATGAATGAATGAAAACCTGCCAGCCTTGAGGACGATCTTGTGAGCAGAGTGTATGATCAAATGTCTCCCGAGTTTACTGAGACTGGAGAGAACAGGAAGTTTTCGGCGTCGATGGCTAATCTGAATGCGGAAGTAAGTTTCGACATCAGAACGGGTGACATAAAGACTCTGAGGCTGTTATTTCATCATAACTTGAGAAAGTTTATTTCAGGACCACTTTAAAGACATGAGAAGTGACACAGGATAGCCTCAAGAGAACACTGTAATTACTAAATACCAAAAACGACTAGAAATGCACTCCCAGAGTGCAGACCTCCACCAAGATAGTGTAATCTATGGGTTATAGTGGCAGATGATATGAAACTACATTGCCCCCTTGTGGCCTGTTCCGCAGTTATTTTTGAGCCTTGTATTTTTTTCTCCCAGCGCATTCTGGGTGATTTCCATCTTCTTGCCATTGCGCAATGTTAAAATCTCCTTCAAAACAGTCCTGAATCTGGATCCGGATCACGGACAAAATGTAACCAGTTCTTTGTTGGCCCAAGACCTACATTTGGTTAAAATTCCGTGGAAATCTGTTTATTAGTTTTCGAGTTATCGTGGTTACAAATACACACACAACCAGTCACACCCCATTGGTAGAGGTAATCATACAGTTGTACCTGTGAAGGTTTATGTACACAAGCTTCAGCCTGGGGTTTCTTGCAACCACTGACTTTGATTCATTCGCACCAAAAATCTCTGAGTAATATGGCAGCGTCTATGTTAATATCTCTACAACAGACACTGTTCATATTCTTGTTGTGATGCTCCACATGCTTTGTCGTTTACACTGTCATGTATTTTGTTTTGGGTGTCGTCCTGGACTCCACCCATGTCTGCTAACGGGTGTAGGTTCTGACTGGACCTGCCGGTTCCCTGTTTCATCTGTTCCATTAGTTTGTGTAACACTCACAGATGCTAACATACTGAGATTTTCTGTTCCTGATGCTCACTGCAATTTTTTTCCCTACAGCAAGGAAATATCTAGAATAAATCCTACGGCAGGGCGATATGACCTACAAATGAAATCATGATATTGTCTGACATATATAATGATATTTATATTAGGCTTATATATTGTTAGGAAAATACCCGGGCAATCAACATGACAAAAACATGCACATTAGGCTAACTAGATGTTCTAAATTGCCTCTAGGTGTGGATGTGACTGTGAAGGGTTGTGTGTGTGTTGCCCTGCGACGGTGTGGTGAGCTGTTCAGGGTGTACCCCACCTTCGCCCACTGTGAGCTGAGATAGATGCCAGCCTCCCCGTGAATGTAGTAGGTTTAAGTGGTTTGGCAAATCAGTGAGAGAGAGAGAGAGAGAGAGAGAGAGAGAGCATATTTTAAAAAAGGTGGCTCGTTTCCTGAGCTCCACACTTCCAGGAATGCAGAAAAAAACCTTTCAGTATTTGAACTCATGACATTCTGGTCACCGGTACAGAGGTACAGGAGCCGTATATGTTATGTGAGATGTTAAGAGTTTATGCAGCTGCTGCTGTGTGTGATTTATAAGGCAGAGTGCAGTGATCTGGGAATTCGCACAGCCAGGACGTAAGGAGAATCTATTATTCTAGTCTGCACGTACAACAATCAATGAGCGCAGGAAGAACAAGGGATGTTTTTATGCCCGAGCCCAGCTGCTAAAACAATTGGTGTGTGTGTGTGTGTGCGTGTGTGTGTGTGTGTGTGTGTGTGTTTGTATGCATGGGATGGGGGAGAAGTGTGGGGGGGTGTTGTTTAATCATTACTGCTACTGACCTCACATCAGTCCACTCGCTAGTGCTGAATGTGACCACGTGACCCCCGGTTCCTTCGGCTGGTCGGAGATCAGCACTGACCCTCAGAAGGTCACAGTAATGGGCCTTAACAGTCTCATAATCAGAATACAGCAGTCTGCGTGTCTGCTGAGTACATTTCTGCAAGATGATATCTCTCAACGCTGCAGAGAGGAACTCCGGCCGCATAGTAGACCTTTCGAGTGTGTGTGTGTGTGTGAGAGAGAGAGAGAGAGAGAGAGAGAGAGAGATTCAATTTCTCATGATGCAGTAGGTTTAGCAGGGCAGTGGTCCAGGCGGCGATGTTGGTTCAATGCCCTTTACAGATAAACCATGCTTGTAACAAAACGTCCTCGAAATGTTTGATAAAGCCGTCTTTATGTTCCTCTAAACACTCTCTCACTCTCACTTTCACTTCAGGGCACATCCTGAACAGCTCGTGCGTCCTTCGCAGGGCCCCACACACACACACACACACACACACAACCATACAGACTCACACCTAGCGGCAAATTGGAACAGCCAATCAGCATAATATGCATGTCTTTGGACTGTGGGAGGAAACCGGAGTACTCAGAGGAAACCCACACAAGCACCACACCAAAATGCAGAGCCGAGCCTGGGACTTGAACCCAGGACCTTCTTGCTGTGAGGCAGACACCACCGTGCTGCCTTTGCTCTGAACATTTCTCAGTAAACAGAAAAGAATGATGCCTTGGAAGTCTCACACACACACACACACACACACACACACCCACACACACACTTTATTTTTATCATGGAATGTAAGCGTACCCTAACAGAGAGCCTAAAGAAACGCACAGCTACTCAAAGTGTGTAAACGGAAGAGAGAAGATCTGTAGTGGCATGCAAACACCCCAGGGATGTGAAAGCCAGTGGGATTTCTAAGTTTAGCTCTGGTTATGCAGCCCTGTTACAGTAACACACATCATTTCTAACACACACACACACACACACACAAAATAAACCTCTATTTCTGAGACAATAGAATAATCTCATCCAATCAGATTGCCAGGCCAATAGCAATATAATATATATATATATATATATATATATATATATATCTCCAATCAGAAACCCGACGCCACAGACAGAATCAGAACCTGAATTCCCTCTCTTCACCTTCCATGTCCATCTCAAGATCAATACAGTCGCTCCGGAAAGGTGGAGGCTGTGAGGACTGAGTCATCAAACTAACCGCTTTGTTTTTCAGCCAAGTGAAAAAAAAAAAGTGTGTTTGTTGTGGTGGTGAGTATCATCACAGAAGACTGGAATATGCAAATCAGCCGTCTGTGCTTTTATTACTTTCCAGAGGAGTGTGTGTACCGATCACAGCATTCCCGCCATCCCAAAAAAAATGAAAGTAAAATAAGGAAACGCTCTGTGTTTCGAGAAGCATAATGAAGGATCAGTATGTCGTACCGTTACTGTAAACAGCGCAACGTTGATTATTTTCCATCACCATCCTGTCACATCACACCGATTTGCCAATTAACCATTTGTATTAATAACTACATGACATGTCACACATTTTAACCATTTATAGTTGCATTTAATGTTGTGCAACCTCCACAGGACCTCCGCAAGATCGTTCTTGGGCTATAACTTATATGATTAACATCGTAGTAGCTAAAAGGGTCTTCTTTCCTCCTTTTTTAAAGATAATAAACAATAAGATCAACAACAACACACAACGCTCCATGTTATGTTGCTGGGAACAGGCTGGAACATATCAAGCTCATAGACCACCATCGTGTTGACTTGGTGACGGTTACTAAGCACTAGCACTGGAGACTCCTTCCATGAATGTTAAATAAGCTTCTCCGACTACAAAGCATCACCACAGCGATGACTGTGTTGTTAAATAACAGCATGTCCCCATTATTGTTCATATAAATCTGTGATTTGAACTACAGCTAGAATTATCCATCTACCTGTCTTTTATCTGTACCATGTGGGAAGGTGGAGCCAATCTCAGCTTACTTCCAGTGAGGTACGCCCTGAACAGGTCGCCAGTCTATCTCAGGGCTAACACAGACACAAACAAGCCAGTCACACCCACAGTCACACATCTGGGCAATTTAGAGTAGCCAGTTGATCTAATGAACACGTCTTTGGACTGTTGGAGGAAACTGGAGTACCCGGAGACAGGGGTGGAAATTAACACTAGTCCGCTGGCCCGTGGCGAACCAAAAATCTGCAGGGCGAGTGAAATTAACTAGCAAGTCATCCTGGTGGCGACCTGACAAATCCAATAGGCAAAGAA
>JAQMYF010000008.1:27202909-27217833 GCA_030014195.1 Neosilurus mollespiculum
CCATCCATCTATTCATCACTCCCTCTATTCATCACTCCATCTATTCATCACTCCATCTATTCATCACTCTATATTCATTACTCCATCTGTTCATCACTCCATCTATATATCCATCACTCTCTATTCATCACTCCATCTATTCATCACTCCATCCATTCATCCTTCTTTCTATATATTCATCACTCCATCACTCTCTATCCATCACTCTATCTATATTCATCACTCCCTCCATCCATCACTCTATATATTCATCACTCCATCCATCCATCACTCTATATATTCATCACTCCATCACTCTATCCATCACTCCATCCATCCATCACTCTATATATTCATCACTCTATCTATTCATCACTCCATCACTCTATCCATCACACCATCACTCTCTTTATCCATCACTCTATCTATATACTCATCACTATCTATATATTCATCACTCCATCACTCTATTCATCACTATCTACATATTCATAACACCATCACTATCACTCCATCTATATATCCATCCACCACTCTCTGTTCATCACTCCATCACTATCTATCCATCTATCTATTCATAACCACCTTACTCTATCTATATATTCATCACTCCATCACTCTATCTATATATTCATCACTCCATCACTCTATCCATCCATCACTACTCATCAATCTATCTATTCATCGCACCATCACTTCATCTATCCATCCATCACTCTATTTATTCATCACTTCATCTATCCATCCATCACTCTATCTATTCATACATCACTATATATATTCATCACACCATCACTCCATCTATCCATCACTCTATCTATATATTCCTCACACCATCTATCACTCCATCACTATCTATACATCACACCACCCATCACTCTACACACATCCATCCACCACACACATCCATCCATCACTCTATCCATATATTCATTACACCATCATTTTATCTATCCATCCATCACTTTATCTATTCATCACTTCATTACTATCTATTCATCACTCCATCCATTCATCACTCTATTCATCAATCTGTCCATCACTCTATTCATCACTCCTTCTATCCATCTATCACTCCATCCCTCTATCCATTCATCACTCTATCTATTCATCAATCTATCCATCCATCACTCTATTCATCACACTTCTCTGCCTATCCCTCCATCACTCTATTGCTTGCTAAGAAATCAATCACTATCAATCACTGTCTACATGAGTCACTCCATCTATGAATCACTACCTATCTATTCATCCATCTCTCTTCAAATCACTTTTGTCTACCTATTAATTATTTAATCATTTACCACCTAATCCATCCCTCTATCTATCTAGTATTTTCACTGCATCCATGATGTGCTTAAGATGAATTCATCCAGACTCGTTAAACCTACAGGTGAATGAACTCATCACAGTCATCACTCAGACGGCTACAAGTGATAAAAAAAGAGGTACACAGAGGGGTCCGTGTTGTGTCCTAGTCTCTAGCTCAGACATATGAACGCAGAGAATACGCAGACACGTCCCACACCTGGGGTAAATCAGACCTGGTGTCGATCCGGCCCAGAAAACCCGAACCAGACGTCGAAATCACATCTGGAGTGTGCGATTACGTGCGTCCTTGTACTTCAAATGTGTGCGTGGGAAAAGGGAAGAAATAAAGGGACGGACCACAAGCCAGGTGTGTTTGTATAAAAGATATTTACTTCAATTATCACACCTAGGGTGCTAGTGAATAATAATAATCATAATAACAATAATAATACATTGTGAAGATTTCTTACAGTGATATTGCTTCTCCATATTGAATAAGGGACTGTCTTACAGTGCTGAGAACAGACTACATGACACACTATAAAAATAAAATAATAATAATAAAAAAAAAATATGACTGGGGGGACGGGGGACGCCCAACAAAGATCAGAGGAAAAAGAAGGTGAAGTTAAAATCCCAAACCTGGGAGGTGAGCGCCGTGAGCAGAAGAGAGGAGAGGAGAGGAGGAGGAGGAGGAGGAGGAGGAGGAGGGAGGAAGGCAGTACAAGTTTTAAATGCTCATGCAGACTGGAGTGACGAGGTCACACTGAAACACGCGGTGGGGTTCGGGAAGATCGCCTCTTTGTCTTCTTCGTTAATTCTTTCTTTCTTTTCTTTTTTTTCTTAAAGTGTTACAACAAAGTCAAGGATCGTGATTCAGCGGGACTACGTTCCAAGGCATGATGGGATTGCTTTGCAGAATCGGTTTATTGGGGTCTATGGCACCACGTCTAGTGGAAAGTATAAGGAACAAAAACACTCACACAGCAATCACTTGAAGAAAAACGGAGCAAGAATCAAAGGGAGAATCTCGAACACTCCACACACACACACGACCCACAAACACCTAGTACTGACTCAACAGTGTGTGTGTGTGTGTGTGTGTACCTAAACAGGAGCCAAGCGAGCAAATCTCGCACTCACTTGGACACAAAGTTGGGAATTATAGGTGTTTACTCAAGATAAGCGCGAATCAGGGCTCGAGACATGTCTGCGTTCCCGAGTCTCGAGACTTCAATGTGAAGTCACACAGTTGGGTGACGGGTAAAGAGCTGAGAGATATCAATAGGATGAGAAAAGAGAAAAAACACACACGCACACTATATACACATCCTACCATACAAAACCACGTCGAGACACACAGACCTCAATAGCGTCTCAGGGAACGTCAACGTCTGATATTAGTATTAGTATTTGGCATGATCCGGATCCGTTTCACAAAAAAATTAAATTAAAAAAAAAAAAAATCAAGATGTCTGACCTTCAGCGAAAGTGTTTCTCTCGAAGGTCTTCTCCATGTCACGATCTGATAAAGTTTGTACAGCTTATTACACATACGATACATCAAAAGTAAGCGCGTCAGAATTTATTTATTTATTTTAAATAATTTATTTAAACGTAATTTTTGTTCCTGTGTTGGACTGTGTGCATGCCTGAAACCCGTTTGTAGTGAGTGCTTATCAAATGCTAGTGGACAAAATAAAAATTTACCCCCATAAGTAAATAAGTACGTATTATATGATATATGTGAGGGGGCTTTGAGGCCTCTGGCACTTTAAGGCTGGGTGTGGATGTGGGTGTGGCCCCAAAATCCCCCGCCCCCTCTTTTTTTTTTTTTAATTTTTAAATTTATTTTTTGCTTTCGTTTGTTTTTTTTGTGTGTCAGTCCTGATACAATAATAATAATAATAATAATAAAGTAGTGTCCCAGCTTTCCAAAGCGTCAGCTGAAAAACCGTCCTTTAGTAAAAAGACTAAGAAATCTGGCAGGGTGGCTCCAAGTAGTAAAGTGATCAAAGGTGAAGAGCCACAAAATGGCCGATAATTAGAGTTTTGATTTTTTTTCTTTATATGGGTTTTTTTTTTTTTTTTTTAATACAAATGAGTTACTGTAATCTCTGAAACAACTTCTTACAAAATGCTTTTTGAAACCCGGTTTACAATTAAGACCAAAACACACGTTTACCAATTCATGTTCAAACCACGTGGACAAAAATATCATGAATCCAGTTAGCAGCAAAGACTACAATTCCCATCAACCCCCTGATCCGAGGTGACTTGAAATCAACATCTTCAAGGCTACAACAAATAATCTAGGATTACCCCCCACAAAAAAAAAAAAAGAAGGAAAAAAAAAAAAAACCCAAACAAACAAAACCCCCCCCACCATGTGCATCCTTTACACTCTGGGATTTGGGATGATAGACCGCTTTATGACATAATAAACGTCAACACGTTAGTCCTAAAGCTTATTCATACAAAAACACGTGAGCAAATCGCCTTTACACTGTCGTGCTAATGCTTTAAACAACCGTCGTTAAAAAACAAACAAACAAACAAATCCATCAACATAAACTCCGTCCAGCTATGCAACGCGGCCCGTGTTGGCGTCCCAGTGATTCCGCTCAGTTCCGAAGAATCCGCCGCGTGACGAGTAAAAAAAAAAAACAACAACAACAACGGAGGCTTGTTTTTCCTGATAAAAAGAGGCCAGTGTCGTCCTGTACACTTCCGCTACCAAACAAGACACGCACGAGCACGGACAAGAAACAGCTCGACGCTCCCTACGATATGTCTCGGTAAAATCTGTACAACGTTTGCATGGTTGGTGTATAGAATCTCTGATTAACTTCGGTAGAAAAATAACAGTTCGTTCTTGAATTCACACACACACACACACACACAAAAAACGCTCGTAAGAAATACACTATTCGCTGTTGAGGCTAACGTGACGAAGAAAAGGTGACATTCTGAAATGAAGGCATCCTCGATTAGGCATGTATCAAGAGAGTGGACACTTCAGAATATTACTCTGCTTTCTGCTGCATTAAATGTGCAGTGTTTATGCGACAGCTCGCATTTTAAGTTCACAATCTGGGACTTAAAACAAGAAATTTCTTTTTTTTTTCTCGAGATGGAAGTTTCACTGTTATTGTTGTTGCCATGGCAACATGGAACTTGGAAGGCGGCGCTTCCGAAAGAGCTCGGAGACACGGTGTGCATTTGTTGGGTTGATCAACGTAAACATTTCTCCAGAATAAACGACTGGCCTTTTAAATGAAGTGTTCTGAACACTAAATAGGATTTTAATTTCTTAAATTTAATTTTTCTTTAATTTTAATTTATTAAAGGAAACCGGCCGCCTTAATCCCGGCCGAGCGATAAACACATCAAACCACCACGCCTTCAGTCGACCGCAGCATGTTCTCACTAAAGGTTAGTACCTACATGGACTTCCAGAGGGCCTGCACAAACTGCTCACTGCACATGCGTGGTGCGCTATACAGCACCACCTGTATCCAGGCCCTCTTCCATATAAGGCAATTGACGCTGGACCACGTCTTCTGATATGACCTTATATGGAAATACTCATTTAGTTTATGAAAAATATTGTCGACATGGACACATTAAGGCACCCACGTCTTAGAAACACTCTCACGGTGTCCTTTTTAATTAATTTATCAATTAAATTGACTGAATTTTTGGGATTTTTAATTTTTTCGGAATTTCCTTTAACTTGTACTTGGTGTGAAATACGGTACGATGCATCCCTAGATATGTATCATATACAATCTGTAATTAATACATGCCTATTTCCAGGAAAAATTCAACGAAATGATGAAATGCCCTAATAAAGACACTCAGCTCTCTGTGTCTCGTTCTCCGTCCACCTTTCGTTTTTCTTTCTTAATCAGTGATGTGAGAGAGTAAGAATCTGACTTTCCTTACAGAACACAAGCCGCACTTCCCTGGATTATCTAAAACCTTCTCAGTGTGTACCTTCCCAGAAACGGATCAGTGCCTTATGTAAAGAAAGAGAGGGAAAAAACAAAACAAAAAAAACCACGGAGAGAAAAACAAAAATGAAACTAAAGAGATGAACAGCAGGTGGGTTGTGAGCGAAAGGATGACGGTCTGCTATCAACAGCTTCATCATGAAATCTTGAGGTTTCGGAGAAATTTCATTTAAAAGAACAAAGGAAAATTAACCAAGGAATAAAACTGAACTTTTTTTTTTTCCTTTCAGCCTGAGCTTACTTTAAGGGGGGATAAAAGAGACCAAACAGCGAGGACGTGGTACAAATAAATGGAAAAGGTATAAAGGATTAAAAAAAAAAAAAAAAACCCAAACAAAACAACAACTTGTTGACCTGATAGATGCACTCGCATGCACACAATAACCCGTTTTAGTACAGTATTTGGTTTCTTTGAAAAAAGAGCTGCTGTAAAAGATTTTTCTCTTCTTCTTCTTTTTTTTTTAAATTCCTTTTCCCCGACGATACGAAACAGCAGATAAAAATCATAAATCATGGGTCTGAACTGAATTCTTCATTCGAATCATGTAACAGAAACGCATGAACAAAAGAGCAGGACACGTCACAACAACAACAACAAAAATATAGTAATAATAATAATAATTAAAAAAAAAAACACTTCAACACGGGTCTGTTCAAGTCACTTATCTCAGTGTTCTCATCAGTGTATGGATAACTTCGCATAAGAGAATACTAAACATCTTCCACTGACCAGTCAGTACAAAACAGCGACACGCTATGGTGGAAAAAAAGAAAGAAAGAAAGAAAGAAAAATGCAAATATCGTATGATTTTTAAATATCAGCCTCGAGCACCATGGGAAAGAAGATCCATGTTAAATTAAAGCATTTATAATTCAGTACATCTGCAAATTCCACCTGGAGGATTGAACGTGAGGCGTGAAAGCCCTAAAGGAAGGGGGGGGGGGGGGGGTTCGGGGCCGGTGTTGTCTTTGGGAGGAACACCAATGAAGCTTTAAAAAAAGAAGGAGACCTTGGTGTTTGTGCATTTCTGGATAGACGTCATATTTTTATTGGACCAAAAAAAAAAAAAAAAAAAGAATTAAATAAAAAAGAGTGCAGGGTAGAGTACTGAGCATTCTCAGAAAGACAGCCAGTGTTTTAGTGTTAATATTCCTGACACGGCGTCTTCCATTACAGACGATTATAAAAACGGTAGTGTTTTCTTCTCTTTATGAAAAAAAAAAAAACAAAAACAAACAAACAAAAACAAAAACACAACAATTTAACAATCGGCTCGAATGTTCCTGATGAAACGATCTCGCTCGGGGAGAAGGCACTCGACACCCGGAGCTCATCGACCTCGGTGTGCCTCGGCTTCCAGGGGACTTCTGGAAATCTGTAAACCTGTCCTCGGATTCCGTTCCACCATATATTCATTTATTTATAGGTATTTTTAAGTCCCTGGACGATTGTGCTTTGTCAGTGGATCAGCGACGGCGTTTCCTGTGCGATCCAGAAGTGCTTTCCCTACAAATCGTGTTGAATAAAGGTGTCGAGACGTGTCGTGACTTGAACCTGCGTGAAAGGCAACATGACGCGTGTGGGTGCACTTGAGGGTTTAGAACCTTGGATTTGTGTTGTGGATCCAATACGGAGGGTAATCGCATTACCATGACGTCGTAATGAAAGTGCGGCGTGAACGCACAGACTCAGAGAGCCTTAGGCTCCATCAAGAAAGGGACTTCTAGGGAAATTCTTTTCTTTCTTTTATTATTATTATTTTTTATTCATTTATTTATTTTTTTTGCGAAACGCAAATCGCAGTGTGCTGCTTTAAGTGCTTGCAAAGACGATTCATCGAACCTGTAAAGGGCTTTGCAGAGTTTGTAATAATCTCAGTGGCAGTAATGGCTGAAAAAACTCTCGACGCAGTTTCACGGACTTCTGGGTCAAAGCGCTTCGCTACCTTTTCCCTCCGTCTTTGTGCTTTGAAAGCGTGACGCAGTGTAGTAGAAAGCAAAAAAAAAAAAAAAAAAACCCACCTTTGCTTTAAAACTCTAAAACTGTGAGTGGAAGCAGTGACAGGAAATGCTAGACATAAGTGCAAATGATGAAGAGGAAGTAGCTGGTGCTCAGTATTCCCACCGCTGCACTGGAGAGATACGGTACGGTAGAGGGAGGGGTCATTCACACCTCGCTGTCGTTCTACAGAACCAGTTTATACCACAGGGTAAAAAAAGAGGGGGAAATAGCCTGGATTATTAGTGCATGAATATTACTGAATGAATTCTACTCTTTTAAGCACATTAAACGTAAGGGATATAAGATTCAAGCTACACGGGAATGGTGCGATCTGATTGGTCCGCTATCTCCGGATTACAGGATTAAAAAATTATAAAAAATTCCCAGTGGATAACGCTTGAATTCAAACTACGGACACATGGAACAGGCAGCGGCATCATTACCACCCTTTAAAATAAATACAGAAACCTTAAAAATCTCGTTTTGCTTTTCCTTAGATTTCCAAAACACCTTTAAAATCTGCACCAAACTCGAAACGAATAGGCTAATCAGACAGCTACGCAGTGCTAGCTCGACTCGAAGCACAGAGCTCACCTCACCCGTCTCTGTCATGGTTAAAATATACGAAAAATAAACTATAAACATTTCATTTTATGCTGCTTTTCTTTACGTTAACACACAGTATATACTTTAAAAAAGTTACACAGCTCTGTACCTGCTCGTGCATTCGCTCAGCGCTCACCTGCATCCATCATGATATAAACCCTAAAACTGCACTTTGGTCTGCTTTTTCTTTATTATTTTCCCGTGTAGTATAAACTAAAACAATTTCCTTCGGAATTCACCTGGTCTGAAGGTTTATATGCCAGTCAGTGCCCTCGAGGCCATTTGCAGAAATATTACCTTGTGGCTTGTTCGATTTGCTAGCGTTCTCTTTTTGAGCACGCGCACTGATAAACGATGTCTAGCGAGGTGGTCATTATGAGGAAATCACCCCTCTCAGGGTAATTCGAGTCCTCTCTGTGTCGAGTCCTACGTCAACCTGTCAGAGTTTACTTCACAACAACGTCCAGCTGGCTGCAAGTTCTTCCTCACCTGAACCACTAGAGGGCATCCTTAACATCCGTACCTGCGAGAACATCAGTAATGGGGTGATCAGAGGTGTGATAGAAAAGCGACTGATGCAAATGTATCGAATTTTTTGCGATTTTTGAAATCCGCGTCAAGATGTGTTGCGACTCCGCATGCAAGCAGATATTTTGCGGCTTAAATACACATATCGAGCGCAGGTCTAAAAAAGGTCGCGCGACAATCTTTGTGACCGAGTAATTTACGATTGATTGGCAGAAAAAAAAAAAAGAACCCCTCACCCCCCACCCCCCCTCCCGAATCTCCCGTCGCAAATCAGTCGCATTATGTTCACTTTTTGTTCTCAAACCATTTGCTTTTTATTAACGTGAACAAAGTGCGAATAAAATACAAATGATGACAACATATACAGAATATGGCGGATGCCAGCGAGTCTCAAACCTTCCGTGTGAAAGTCTCCAAGTTTTCTCGTCCTTGCGAAGGAAAAACAAATAATTTGACACGTACGGACTGTTGGAGAAGCGGTTCAGAGTACGTTTTGCGACATTCGCGGAAATTTCAAACGTTTGAGCTTTTTTTTTTTTTTGCGACGAGGCACCAAAATGCGATGCCGCGAATGTCTCAGGACAAATTCGAGAATGAAAAGCGACAGCCGCGGATTGCTATTCACGCCAGTCGCCTTTCTATCGCACCTCTAGTGTGATCACCCGCTAAGATCTTTACAGGAGGATCAGAATATTGAAACCCAAGTTCAGGCTGTTGGACAGAACATATGTTTTTGCCTCATGATTTTTCCCCCCCGAATAACAACTGTCAGCTTGCATGTTCCCCCATGAAGCGAGTCTTATAATAATAACAACAACAACAAAATAAATAAATAAATGCATAAACACCAAGTCCTCCTTTTGCCTCCACTGGAAATGCAGGCAAAACTTAATGCCGAAACAGTGCAGACTTTTCACTGAAAGAAACATGTGGGTCGGGAAAAATATTGGCACACCCGCACCCACAGTATCGGTGGAAAACACAATGAAAAATCAAGGTGCACACACACACACACACACACACACACACACACACACACAAGCACAAACACACACAAACAGTCGGCGATCATTTGCAGTGTCCCGAATACAACATTTAGGGAAGTCCACATTCTCTGAAGCGCAGAGAAAGAAACGCCAGTGTACACAGGGCCTGAGAGGTACGAAACATGCTCGCTAACACGCGGGGAAAAAAAAACAACAAAAAACCTAAACTGCAAGTAATCAAGTAGAAATGGCAACGAGACAGATTCCCGAACACTTGACGCAAGAAAAGAGACGCGATGCTTCGTACTACGTGAGAGAGTAAAGAGTGACAAAACCGATAACTCAGATAGACGATATTAAAAATAATAAAAAATAAAATACGTGAACAGCTGTTAGTCAGCCATTAAATGCCATCGTGATCAATCCGAAGTGACATCATCATTAGAATTCAAAGTAATATAAACGAGTAGTTCAAATAAATCTGCAGAATTCATTATTATACAACGTCTGAGAACTAAATCTTGTAAATATTACCCAATACTGCCGGCAGTCTAAAATCAGTCTAAAAAAAACAAAAAACAAAAACAAAAATAAAGTAACTTGCCCTCTTAGAAACCAGTACATAATAAAAAAAACTGACAAAATTCATTAAAACAAAAACACAGCACCTATAAATAAGCCAAACAAACACGTAACTCTATATGATGCTTTAGGATATGGCGAGGAAAAGGATTAAAACGTTAAAAAATCCAATAATAATAATAATAATAATAATAATAATAATAATAATAAGGGAATAAAATCCACTACTTCATTAGAAGTCTAATAATGCTAATGATTGATAGTAACAAAACAGACAGCTTATGAGAAGAGAGGAGGTGGCGCATTTGTGCACTCTACATATATGTGTGTGTGTGTGTGTGTGTGTGTGTGTGTAATATGTACAACCGATCTCATACACGAACGAGATGACCCACGTTATCATATATCACACAGACGTACAGAAGGGAGGAGGCAGTGGATTGGCAGGCACTGACAGCTTGTTTTTGGGGGTCGAGGAAACAGCGGTGTCTTCACACACAGCATCTCCTCTTTACGGGTTACCGTAAAAAAAACAAAAAACAAAAAATCAAAAACAAAAAAAAGAAAAAAGCGCCGATATACCAATATGCACGGATACCAATGAGGAATTGTTTTTGAACAGAAATTTGGCTGGAGCGAGGAAGAAATGCATCTTGGGTATGTATAACATAAGAAATAAAAGCAATACTTTGGTATCACGTACTTGGTGCGTGCGTGTGCTCGATTGGAGGGGGAAAAAAAGGACTTTTGGTAACTCTTTCCAGGTACCCTTTAAAAGACTTTGTAGGGAGGAAGGAAGGAAGGAAGGATGTAGGGAGTAAAATTTGGATTTGGGATCATGTCCCAGGTTCCTCGTTTAAAAACCCCTCAAGTCAAAATTCTCATCGCGACATCATCATCATCGGCACATGCTTCGCTTCTCGCACGCCTGCGTCACGGCTGAATCGTGGAGTGTATGCTTTCTTGCATTTCATTTCATATTTCGTTTTAAAGTGAACTGTGCATCTCTTGGCGATGTCAGAGGAAAAACTTAAACCCTCCCCAAAAAAGACTTAACAGTACCACTTGTATCTAAAAACTACAGTACTACGAACCCACAATCCTCTATTCCTCGATCCGTTGCTGCAACAGATGACTTTGTTTTCTTTCTTTCCTTTTTAATTCATTAATAAAAAATGCAGGCGCACACAGGAAGTGATAAGCGACAACCGACCATATAAAGTCGATGAAAGTCGGTGAAATCAGAGATGACAGGCAAGTGACACCGAGTGGGCGGCTACGGAGTCGAGCTTTCAGACGGCACTATTTAAGCAACTACCGCTAATCACATACCATAATCAAACGAAGCCCCACCCTGATGAAACTCTTGCCGCCGTGTCAAGCTGTGTGACGTGCAATAGGAGGTGACTGCCGGCCTCCGAGGAGGATGGGAGGTGGCCTCGTCAGGAAGGGATACCGCTGATTGACAGATACCACCAAAATATTGAGTTGAGTGAGATGTGCACCGTAACAATAAGAATGAATTTAATGATTCCTCCAACATCAATATGGAAAGCAAATCATCATCATCATGTTTCTCAAACGCTTTACCGCGAGTGTGTGTGTGTGTGTGTGTATATATATATATATATATATATATATATATATATATATACACACACACACACACATATACACACACACACATTCTACATAAACCTTCATTCTATACTATTGTATGTATTAAAATTAAGTTATAGTGATGTCACCTGTTGTTGTCCTAAATTAGTTCAATGGTGCTTACGGATTCACTTGAAAACGCACGGAAGAGGGCTACCTAGGCGCCACTTTCATCGACGAATCAATTCACTTGTCTCTCTGTGCCGATGCGATTTGCATGTCGCTCATCCCTTCCTGTGTTCCCCTTTACTGAGCATCCAGTCATAATTCTTTAACCTCTGCTTCATTTATTTATTTTTTTGTTTGTTCCTATCTGATATTCTTGATTTTGATATTCTTCCTTCCCAGAACGCGACCCAGACTGATATCATGCGGAACCGTGAGCCGTGCCGTTAAAGCTGTGAAGTCGATGTGCACTATAAGAGCTCTACACGACGAAATATCACTATGTCAGCTACCACGATATATTCTCATTTGTGTATCCTTTTGTTTTTTTTTCTTCTCTAAACCTTGCATCTTATTTTTTTTTTTAAACGTACAAAAATTGTGAATTAGTGATTTTTTTTTTTTAAAAACACCCCCCTCAGGTCAATTCTCCCTTCCAAAAAAAAAAAAAAAAAAAAAAAAAAAGTGTATTTTGTATCTTTTTTTTTTTTCTCGTCTTTTAGAGTCAATAGACTGTGCAATCTCTTAGTGGCAACCGAATTGCTATATAGATATATAACCTTGTTCTTCATCAGAGGACTTCCTGATAGAAAACAAAAGGAGGTGAGGAAATACAGGAGGTCCTCAGCCATTAGATGGCGGGTGTGGAGGGAGAGATGGGAAATGTGAGGATCAACAACTTCCGATTCCCTTCCTTCAGTAACTAGGTCTTTGTTTTTTGTTAGGTTTTTTTTGTTTTTTGTTTTGTTCTTAATCCTCTTGTTTTTCAGCCATAATGGAGTTGGTTAAAAAAAAAAAATATTACGCACACGTTCGATTACAAAAACATAAATCAAAACAAAAACAGACAAAAAGAAAATACGTGTAACAGTAACTCAAATCAACAGTGTGACGAATCAGAGCTCGGAGTCTGTGCGCACTTTGAGGCGAGTGTGCTGATCCTCCCCTTAAAGTGCGCCTTTGAAGGAAAGAGCCCTAGATGAGAGAGGCAGCTTAATGCTGAGTTCAGGGGTGTGTGTCAGGGCGCCGTGGTCGGGACGGGAACGGCTAAGTGCTTGATCTCAGCACAAGAATCCGGAGCGATCCGTTTCCTCTTCTTGTACCCACTACTGCACTTATTCACGTCTTCCTCCTCCTCGTCCAAACTGGAAAATAAAAGTCTTGTGGCCGCACTTGACTTTGGCTACGCCCTCAGGAGGGAAGTGTCTCCTCCTAGGTCAGATCAGGGATAGTTGTGAAGAGTGAGTGTGTTTGTGAGTGGATGTGTGTGTGTGTGTGTGTGAGAGAGAGAGAGAGAAAGAGCAGGCTTTGAGGACACTAGCGAGGACTCAGAACTCCCATTCGGACGGCTCCTCTTTGCTGGCGGCTTTCTCCAGCCGGTGGATGATGTTATTGAGGTTGGCGGCTTTCTTTTTGCGCAGGCTGTTGTCCTTGGGGTTGCGCGAGAAACCGAACAGGCCGAGGGCCGAGGTGCCGCCCTGGTGCCCGCTGGTGCCGGGTCCTTCAGTGGCTGAGGTAGTGGGGTCTCTAGGGGTGGGCGAGTTAGACGGAGTGGGCTCCTTGGGCATGTCCTCGGGGCCGGAGGTGGGCTTTTCGTCGCCGGGGGTGTCGTGTCGCCCATCGGCGGCGCCGTCGGAATCTGTGCCGTCGCAACCGTCGCCTGATTTGCCTGCGTGGACCGAGGGAGATCCGCCTTCACCTGCTGATGCTGAGCCTGCTGCCTGGATCTCCTCGATGAAGAGCTCGCGACGGATACGAGACCTGGAGAGAGAGAGAGAGAGAGAGAGAGAGAGAGAGAGAGAGAGAGAAAGATGAGGGATTTGTATTTTATTTCACAGTGCAAACACCCTTAAGTAAGAAATTGTAAGAATGGACAGACAAATGCATGGATAAATCAAATGGCTGGATGGATGGATGGACGGACGGATGAACAGAGAGATGCACTGATAGACATTGCAGCAATGTAATGTATGGACAGTGGGATGCACAGATAGAAGGATGTATGGATGAATAGCTAGACAGGTACTGGGAGAGGGATGATGGATTGACGGATAAAGGGATGTACAGAGGAATAAAAAGATGGAATTATGTATGAATGCATTTTGAGATGAAAAGAGCAGGGGTACTTTGATGGACGGAGGGAAAGAGAGGCCGGTGGATGGAAGGATTTATGGATACAGCGAGAGAAGGAGGGCGGTATGAAGAGATATACCGATGGACAGATGTTCAGATGGAAAGCTGCACGGACAGAGGAATGGATCGATAAATGGGGGTGTGTTTAATGGAGGGCTGTTCTGATAGGAAGGCGAATGGAAGGATGGATTGATGGATGACACCGGGGATAAACAGAGGAATGAATTGATGTATTTAGGGATGGCTAGAGAGAGGGATTTATTGATCAAAGGATGTCTCAAGGATGGAGGGATGAGCAGCTGGGCACACTGATTAATGAAGGGAGGGAGAGAGAGAGAGAGAGAGAGAGAGAGAGAGAGAGAGAGAGAGAGGGAGATCGATAGGAAGAGGGATGGATGACCACTGTCAGGACGACAGGAGAACTTGTATCATGAGGGTGGTTGAATGCTCGAATCTGATTGGTCAGAAGGTGTGAGTGCTAATATTAATGCACATGTTGTAATGTTTTCGTTTCCATAGTAACAGCTCAGTCACACGAAAGTGCTACATACACTAACAGGAAATGTTTAAATAGGAAACTAATTAAAAATAATAAAATGATTCTTAGAATCGTTATGGAAACAGAGAAGCATTCTTAGGCTCAGTGAGAGAGAGAGAGAGAGAGAAAAGAGAGAGAGAGAGAGAGAGAGAGAGAGAGAGAGAGAGAGAGAGAGAGAGAGAGAGGAGGGTGAGAAATGGAGAGAGAGGGATGGAAGGAGAGAGAGAGAGAGAGAGAGAGAGAGAAAAGAGAGAAAGAGAGAGAGAGGAGAGAGAGTGAGAGAGAGAGAGGAGGGTGAGAAATGGAGAGAAAGGGATGGTGGGGGAGTGAGGGAGAGAGGGATGGAAGGAGAGAGAAAGAGAGGTGGAGGAAGGGGGTGATAGAGAGAGCAAAATAGAGGGCAGGAGGGATGGAGAGAG
>JAQMYF010000008.1:27222832-27249391 GCA_030014195.1 Neosilurus mollespiculum
GATCTTATAAAAGTACTGGCGAGACTAACGACCTGACGAAATCATATTTTAAATGGGGTAAACATCTGCGGTTGATTCTGTGTGTCGTTCCGCTGAATTCAGCTTTCTAGAATAATCCGAGGCAGAAAGAACATCAGCGTTAAACACACACAGTAATAATATCAGCACTACAGTGATGGGCACGACTCAAGTGTCCAGCCCGGTTCTGTATTCTGTAAACTCTCTCCGTTTAACTTCGGAGGGGGTCACAAGCCAGCAGTGCGGCTCTAACCGGAGCTGATGGAAGGGTCGTGATTGCTCATCGCTATGCCATCGGGCTGTTTTATTGAGCAGGGGGTCACTGTGTGCACTTCTCGCTCTCTCGTTCATCTCTGGGATGCTGTATGAGGTCACGGGTCCGTTGCGGTGGATATCAGGGCAATTTAGAGAGACATCGAGTTCAACACATCTCTGATGCTGAAGGGGTACGTACAAGCACACGCTGGGCTCCGGATTCTGTATGTGAGTGTGAGCGTGAACGCCGCTGAGCAGCCGTGCCAGGGAAAAGAGCAGCGATGCCAGAAAGAAGCATTAAACAGGCCTAATCACTCCAAGAATGTTCACTTAGCTTTACTTCAGGCAGAGAGAGAGAGAGAGAGAGAGAGAGAGAGAGAGAGAGAGAGAGAGAGAGAGAGATGATGATGATGACGATGAGCACACAGGACTCTGAATAAGAGAGGCCACAGCCTGTCACATCTAATGAAAGGAGTGACACGGTGGCAGCTGATGAGGGCTGACAGCGCAGAGGGGATGACTCTCGGAGGAGAAGGAGGAGAGAGAGAGAGAGAGAGAGAGAGAGAGAGGGAGGGAGAAGGAAAGGGACGAGTGCAAAATGCCTATAAAATAAAAGCAATGCATGTCTAAGGGTTAGGAAGTGTGGATTGCTCTCTCTCTCTCTCGCGCAAAAAAAAAGAAAAAAAAGAAAAGAAATACAAACATTTTTAAAAAAAGAATTTGTGAAGCACATGGTTACACATCTCTTAAAGGGAAATTATACCCAAACCTAATAAAAGCATGCAAGCATAGTTTATGTCCGTACCCACGGAAATGCTCAACGCTTAATAAAACCTTCTTCGTGTAATAATTCCTCACACAGGAGGCGCCATTGTACTGCGGGAAGTGTGACGTGACTGGCGTCGAAGAAACAGCTAACGCAGAAGTGTTGTGTATTAAATGTTCAGAGGTATATATCACGTGTCCGCGTATATGAGCCGACGTTTGTATGACGTGTGTAAATCTAATGCAGTATTAAGTGCAGAAGTGCCTAGTTTTATTTCATTCAGAAGTTCATTAGTTTATATCTGATTTGTTAGTTTAGTATCTGCTTACAGTTATTATTGCCGTTATCCTGGCTTATTGGAAATGACGCCGTCGTCCTATTCTTGCGATGTCACGCTCTTGCGAGAGTGAAACGGACAACAGACGGCAGCCTTTTCAAACAAGCTAATGCAAACTATCGAACACGTTTTAGCAAAACGTAAGTAGAAACCACCTGATGATGAAAATATATATATTTTCAGTGTAGCAGGAGAGTTTAGAAGGCTTTCATTTCATTGTTTTTTTTTTTTTTTTTTTTAACAACTACTAGCACCAATTATTTGTAATACAGCACTCATACCGCCACTTCTACACGTTTTCTAGCAGAAGTTTGATCGGAGCTCTTCCATGATTAAAGTTGTTCCTATTTCGATTTGGGTCATTGAGGTGCCGGAAGGTGAAGTCTTTCTACTGTTGTCTAAATTGAAGTGATACAGTCTAGTAGTTTACGTGACCCGTGATCGGCTCAGTCCTGACTAGAGCCGTGGTCCTAGCGACTGCTGAAGAGAAGCGGCTCGGGCGCACGGCACTGCCACCTCCATGCATCACGCTGAGGTTTTATTTTGACGCCATGTACATATTTCTGCAAGTACGTCCAAACATCCCATCATGATATTTTATCTGTACCAGTAGCACATTCCGCTACATTTTTTCAGGTGATTGTTTGGTTTTGGTAAAATTTCAGTGTTTTTTTTTTTTTTTTTGGTTTGAAAGAAAGTACTTCCATCTAGTCGCCACACCGCCGCCCAGACATGTGAAGAATACGAGGGTTCGCTGTCAGCTTGTCACATGCAGGAAGTGAGTAGGTATTCCTGCAGCTCTTTATATATTGCTGTACGCCTTGGCAGCGCCTCTAATAAGAGTTCATCTCGCGCTTCAGTCTATTTTGCAGAAACGTCCTGTTCTAGCGAGACGTCGCTAACGTGCCCCATTTTCGCCACTTGTTGATGGCCTTCATGGTGTTCTGTGGCACATCTAATGCTTAGGAAGTTCTGTTATCATTACCTTCTTACAGTGACACCACGTACAGGCTTTATAAGGACTTGAGCAGTCAAACAGCTGATCTGTAGAATCCAATCCCAATCCAATCCAATCCAATTTTATTCATATAGCACGATTTAAATAAACACAAAGTTTCCAAAGTGCTTCACAACAAAGTAAAAATACAATAAATAACACAGTAGATGCACAATAAAACAACAGACTCAATGGGATAAAAGACAATAAAATAAGGTAAAACAAAAATAAAATTGATAAGACAAAATAAATTAGATAAAACACACAACCAACAGATAAAAATCAATAATTAATAAAATAAAATAAAATAAAATCAACCTCCTACTGAGTGTTAAAAGCCAAAGAGAAGAGGTGGGTCTTAGGATGGGATTTAAAAACAGACAGAGAGGAGGCCTGTCTAATAGAATTATTTCAGTGATAATAGATATGTGTGTCTATGAGAATTATTTCTGAACACAGGCTTGAATGTTATTGGTTAGTTCTCTGTTCATTCATGACACATAATATAAAAGGGTCTGCCAGCTTGTGCAATCGGGATTCGGTTGGGTTTTTTTTGTTTGACATTTACTGGTTGCTCCACCACATTGAAGAAGGAGAGAATTCTGACATGATTTACATTTTGTTTCATAGTATACATAATCATCTGCAATGTTAACGGAGGGTGAAAACTTTTTATACCACCACTGCAAACACAAACATCCTTGAACATCTGGGTTTTTTTTGTTGTTTTTAACTTCCCTCCGAATTTTTTAGTGGCATCCAATTCCTAGCCATATGACCCCCACCAACCAGGTCAGTATGTGCATGTGCGCATGTGCCCTCTCTGTGACACGCAGTGCTGCCACCCACATCTTTTACAAACTGCTGCGCATGCGCATTTGGGCGCGGCCTAACAGGAAGGGAAAGCTTCATACAAATGAGCTCACAGACGCCCATGGATGGCTGGTGATCGCTGTGAGTGACAGGGAGGTGAGCGTATGCCACCCCCCCTCCTGTGAGAGCTTGGCTAATTAGCTCCCATAGACTTCTGGTCGCGGATGGCTGCAACATCAACCTGGATTCGAACCGGCGATCTCCAGATTGATAGTTTCGTACCTTGTCGATGCACCACTTGGGAGTCTTCTATCTTTTTTTTTTTATTTTTTTATTTGTTAAAGCATTTCTCATACCCAATGTGAAAACACCTCTTTCCATGAGATGCATCACTATGCTTGAAAACTCAATGCTGACAACACCATCCACACAGTGGGACATGGAGGTTCAGATTTACCCCTTAGCTTCATGGTTGCTTTCATGGCTAATCTCGAATACGGTGGCATTAGCCAACTTTCTCTAACCAATCACAGCTGCACCATACCGTTGCTATTTAAAAAAAAGAAAGTTTATAACATTTAATAGCGTTGCAGTATTGATACTTTATTCTGAACGCTCAGAAAGCTTGGTTTTCATATTGCTGTCTGTTCTGGAATGTTCTCTAACAAACCCTGAAGCCTTTGTCGAACAACTTAACATTTACCATTTCAACGGCAAACCATGGAAGATATAATTCCACCAGAAAGTATAACTAGAAGCACTTAGAGAGTGCAAGCCTCTACCAGGCCATAAGATCACGCACAAGATTGAGCTGATCATGCTATAAAATTCAGAATTTTAAATAAAATCTTTTAAAATTTGGAAAAAATTCTGTGTACAAAATCTTGAGATATGGCAATTTTCACACAATCATCATTTCCGACCTTGACCTTTTACCTTTAAGGGTCAACCCTTTTTTACACCAATATTCTGGTACTTTACATACCTGGCGTAAGTTAGAACTAAATCTGATAAGAGTTGAGTGAGATATGAATTTTTTTTTTTTTTTTAAATGGTGCCCCACATTAAAGATCGGGATGTTTCGGGGGTCTCATGCACGGATCACCTCCAACAGGTAACAGTCCGTTACTTGTACCACACCCTACACCAAAACAGAATTTCATCAAAATCCATGGAAAACTTTTGGAGGTATACTGCACACAAACTGACAAACTAACAACCCATCAAGGATGAAAGCGTAACCGCCTGGCAGAAGTCCATGCTGGGTCACTGTAGAGCTAAACATCAAACACCACCTCCACCTTTTTCAGAACACTCCAGTTCTCTCCTACCTTTCTTCTCCATGCGCTTCATGTCCATGAGCTTGTCCACGTTGCGTGGGTCACTGAGCCACAGCTGCATGCGCACGAACGGTTCGCGGCCCTTCAGGCTCAGCTTGTGCCAGGGTTTGGGCCGGGCCAGCAGGTCAGAAACCGAGCCCTGAGTCAGTCCCAGGATGGTCTCGCCAAACAAACGCTGACCTGCATCACATACACAGATATGTGAGGTCATCATCTCTGACATGAGGTCATCACAGACATTTGAAATGAGGCACTGGTTTTATCCTATAATAATAATAATAGTAATAATAATAATAAGTGTATGATCCAAGCACAAATTTCACAAAAATAGATTTGTCTAGTCAGCCAGAAACACTACACACACTCGCAAAGAGTCATGTGAGGCACAACCGCGCTTGTAATGAGAAAAGTAGGCCAGCCGTGCTCTTGACACAAGCACTCCACTTTCCTCCTACTCTTCATCATAACTGCGCTGTTAGAAAAACACCTATCTGGGGCCTGGCAGACGGGGAACAAAACTACAATTTTCGAGTCCTCTTTCAGTACTCGAGGGTCAGCGCTGATTACAGAGTCGTCTTCGAAAGGCGGGCCTGGCTATGCTCATCTGTCCTTAATGCAGGCGACCTGCAGACATAACTTCATCCTTCCATCCTCCAGCGAGTGGAAAAGCAAACTCAGTCACTTTAACTCAATCAGTCCTGCTGAGATCACTTCCCCGCCGCACACACCCCGCGACACCGTTGGCGCCCAGCTGTAAACCTCTGGGGTGTAGAGACGGCAAGTGGAAACATTTGAAATGAAAAATAATAAGGCGCGGATTAGCGTTGGTGAACTTCGTGGAGTTACAGAACTCGGAAATTAAATTTTTTTTCAACACATCTTTGAGGCAATGCTAGTTATTTTAAAAGTTACACTGACGCACTTGTGCCTTGTTCGCTGCTCGTGACTTCCTTACGTTATCATGTGTTTGTCCCTTTTTTCCTTCCCTTCTTCCTTCAATTCTATTTTCTCTTTTTAATGTACGATTTCCCCCCCTCACTTTTTATGCTCATTTCCACTTTCTGTTGTTGTTTTCTTCCTGTCAATCTTTCCTTCTTTCTTTTCTTATCCGCAACACACACATACTGTAGATCCCAGTATATACACAGTACTGTGCAAAAGTTTTAGCCCCCCTACTTCTTTAAGCATAAACTTTGCTATGGATTTTTATCAGCACAAAAACACTTCAGATTTATGAACATTCATTTTTCAGCACGAAATTAAATGTTACTGAAAAAAATATCATCCACAGAAAATTTATATAACTAATACCGTAATATCTCGATAAAGAAAGAAAAAATTAAAAGCCATAATGAAGCCTGCTGGGTTTGCATGCAAATATAGAAGCAAGTGCGAGCGTCAAAATCTCCAGTAGAACTGTAGCTGGTTCTGTAAGATACTCGAATTATTTCTATGTTAATATAGAGAATCTTTGAATTCTCTACAGCATTTCTTCACATGTTCCTAAGACTTTACGCAGTACTGAACTATGCTAATGCTAAGATTAGCCTCTATTAAAAAACTCTTTGATTTTACACACTGTTTGGATTTTGCCAAAGACCACGCTGGAAACTCAGTGCTCAGTGATGCATGATGGTGGTAGCATCATTTTAAGACCCCCCCATCTTTCAGGTTGATCATCTTCACTGCAGCGCTTCGACTAAAAGTCTCTGAAATATAAACAGGGTAGAAAACGTCCCTTTGCAGACAGGTACATGAAAACTGAGAGCTCCAGACATCCAGGCCGTCCTCGGTAACACGGCACCGCTGGCGTGATACGAGAGAAGACCGAAAACGTGACAGCATGCCCGCTAAAGGTCAGACTACGCAGCACGCCTACATACTCGTGCAAATGAATATGCAAATGTCGGACTGAATTAATGTGTTGGGGAAAGCTTAACGCTCACCGAGTGTACATTCACGTTGGTAAAGTCAACATGCGGAGAACCAACTGACCGAACAGACACACAGAATCATCACTATAGGCCTCTCTCTCTCTCTCAAAAGTACTCTCACACACTTACCCAAACACAAACGAATGCAAATCTTTAAGGTTCTGTATGCAAAAATGTAAGGATACACCCATTTACATCTCAAAGAGCAATTTACACTCGGGGCGCTTTCTGATTTTACTCTAAATGATCATGGTTAAGAGTTCCGTGTAGAACTCTGCTGGACGCTGTACTCGTTATAACTGTAGGATAACAAGTATTTAAGTTCAACAAGATGTGATTCGGTCTCTCATCAAACTCCCAATTTATTATTGTTTCTGCCACACTTAAGCATGTGCTGTAATTCTAATTATTATTTTCATCATCATTATTATTATTATTATTGTTGTTGTTATTGTTATTATCATTATTGTTATTATTGTTATTATTATTGTTAATATTATTGTTATTATTATTATTGTTGTTATTGTTATTATTGTTAATATATTATTATGATTATTGTTATTGTTATATTAATATTATGATCATTGTTATTATTGTTATTGTTGTTATTGTTATTAATATTATTATTGTTATTATTATTGTTATTACTATTATTATTATTGTTGTTGTTATGATTATTGTTATTATTATTAGTTATTTTTATTATGATTATTGTTATTATTGTTATGATTATTGTTATTATTAGTGTAATTGTTATTATTATGATTATTGTTATTATTATTGTTATGATTATTGTTATTATTATTGTTATTATTAAAATTATTGTTATTATTATTGTTATTGTTAATATTGGTATTATTAAGATTATTATTATTGTTAATATTATGATTATTGTTATTATTATTGTTATCGTTATTATTGGTATTATTAAGATTATTATTATTATTGTTATTATTATTGTCATGATTATTGTCATGATTATTGTCATTATTATTATTATGATTATTGTTATTATTATTATTGTTGTTTTTATTGTTATGATTATTGTTATTTGTATTGTTATGATTGTTATTATTATTGTTACTATTATTGTTATTATTATTGTTATTATTTTTATTGTAATTTTTATTGTTATGATTGTTGTTATGATTGTTGTTATGATTGTTGTTATGATTGTTGTTATTATTATTGTTATGATTATTGTTATTATTATTGTTACTATTATTGTTACTATTATTGTTACTATTTTTATTGTTATTTTTATTGTTATTTTTATTGTTATGATTGTTATGATTATTGTTATGATTATTGTTATTTTTATTGTTATGATTATTGTTATTATTATTGGTATGATTATTGTTATGATTATTGTTATTTTTATTGTTATGATTATTGTTATTATTATTGGTATGATTATTGTACACCTCCTATCTAAGTGCAAATAAACTGCCTGTGTTATTCTTTAATATCCTCACTGTAAGATTACTACAAACGTCTTCCTACTCACCGAGGTTATTGTCAGTAAGCACTTCTTTGACCTTCTTGGTGATGGCGTAGGTGTCGAGCTCCGGCGACATGGCCACCATTTCCTGTATGCTGAAACCAGAGGGTGTGAGGTTAGTCAGAGGGAGTGGCAGTGGCGTACCGGGCTGCGTGCCCTCCAGCGCTTCTCCGGAAGGGGACGGCTCGGGAACGGGTGCCTGAGTGCCACCGAGCGGTTCGCTGCCGCTCTTGATAGATTCCTCGGCTGAGCTGAGTGGCGACTCGGGGGCCGGACTGCAGCTGCCTGAGGTTTTCGGGGTGCACTCTGAAAAACAGAATAAAGATTGCGTGAGGGTGGGTTTTGATTTCTTTAGCTAGTGCACTGAATACAAATTCAAGACGGCAGCTGTGGTGGCCATATTGGATATCAGACCGAGACGAAAATCGATAGGCTTATGTAGTTATACAGTCCCAACATTCACACCAAAAATGTTGTTGATCAGTGCTGGCATTTTTGAGCAAGTACTGTACGTGGAGTGTAAAAACACAAAATGGCAGCTATGGCAGACATTTTGGATATCGGGATGCAATCAAAAGTGATAGGCTTGTGGAGCGACCCGCTCCCAACACCCACACCCAAATTGTTGATTGTCAGTGATGGCGTTTTTGAGCTAGTGCGCTGAATACAAATTTAAGGTGCCAGCTGTGGTGGCCATATTGTATATCAGACTGCAAGGACAATAAATAAGCTCGTGTTACCTAGACCCAATAGTGATAATCGGTGATGGAGTTTTTGCATTGCAACCGTGGACAGACGGACATTGCATGTGACAGTACCACCCAATGGGCATGAGGGGTAAAAAAAAAATAATAAAATAAAAATGACACTCACAATATTCTAGAAAAGTGTTGAATGTATTACAGTCATATTGTTATATTGCCCTCAATCCTATATGTTTAAAGGTACAGTGAGTATTTTAAAGGGTCTATTAGCAAAAATAAAGTCAATTTTAACATCAATATCAAACATTAAATATCAACAAACAAGTTTCCATTATTCTAGAATCACAAAAGAAAAATAATTGAGGTTTAAGAACCTTAAATTGTTTATATCTACATGGGGAGAGGGTTCCCTCTCATGGAGGCAGCCATCTTGCACTGCCAGGTTTCTACAGAAGCTCAGACGCAAACAACCTTCGAAGGGGGAGGGGCTTAGGAATAAACATTCATTCGGTTGCTAGTGACCCAGATCTACGTCACTATTAGCTGCCGCTAGATACCACTAAATCTTACACGTCGTGCCTTTAAGACCTGTGTTTGCAGTCAGAGGTGGTCATTATCGCAAAAATAATCCTTGACAGTATCACCGTGGTTACAGAGTGTACATTATCCTGCTTATCACAAGGGTTATTACTGAAGAAATCAATAGTTTAAGACAACATACTGCTTTAAAAATGATTTCAAAGATATGCTCCACAGGGACAGCAGCAGGGTTATAAAGAAATAACAGAATGGTGTGGTTGACCAATCAGAATCGAGTATGCGGATGAGCTGTGTAATAAGCGGTTATAACAAAGGTTGCCACAAAGCAATCTGTTTGCACCGGGATGTACACAGTGTGCACGTTACACAAACAACCCTTTTGTGCAGTGCATACAGAGATCTCTGATCCCGTGCAAACCAGCCATCATCCCAGACGCTTTCTACAAACAAACGTCTGGAAAACTCGCCACATCTGGACAGCTCAGAGCGCATCTCCTGACACGTTTAAAAATGTACTTCTTGCTTCATTCTTAAGACGAAGAAGAACTTGAGGTTCATTTAATCGGTTGGTTCGGGTAGATCCTCATCTGTACTTGAACATGACAGAAGTGCTCAGCACTGACGGCATGACGTGTCCTGAAGGATGGCTCGGAGAAATACTCAGAGGAATGCTCTGTCTTCAATTAGCGTGTACTTGATGGTTGTGTGTTCTGTGGACAGCTGCTGGCCTTGGACTGTGTATACACACACACACACACACACACACACACTCTCAAGTCAGGAGCCCATCTGTCTATATCTGAGGCCAAAGTCGGCGACCACGCTCGGTCTGGTTCGGATACAAAACAAAACAAAACCCATTCCTGACACTTCGACACGACTAATTTCTCTCTATTGCGTTTTCGTATAAACAAGCAGCGACACTACAGGATCGAACAGCATCACAAAGTCAAAACGCTCCCCAAACCCCCACCCCCACAAGTTTCTCCGTCCCTTTCGGCAGTCCTGTTCCGCAAGCAGCCCACAAGCGAGCAGTCGCGGGAAGCCGTCACTCTCGATTAGCTTCCTGCCACGCCGCAGAGAGAGCGAGAGAGAAAAAGAGGGAGCGAGGGCTAGTCACTTTTGATCAGGCGCTGCAACAACACGCTGGATGCTGACATGTGGCTCTGCCGGGTGAAGGTGGGGGGTGGGGGTGCTGGGGGTGCGAGTGATGGGTGCTGGGGCAAAGCCTGGCACTCTGACATGGTGCCAGTGACCTATGAACAGCAGCCTGCCGGGTCTGTACGAGTGTGTGCACTCGTGTAAACTCGTTTTTGAGCTCTGCGTACAAGACAACTACCTTTTCATGCCACGGGTATTTTCCCAGCGGGCAGCATGCAGGAAGTGAGGAAGCCAGCATAAACACGACTTTAATTCCAGAGCACATGGAACCACGCGAGAGCGCTAACGTTATTAAAACACACCATTATTTCATTCCGCTCATAAAGTGTTCCGTGGCGTGCCCTATGAGACGACGTGAAACGTCAATGTTTATTCCGTAACACTGTAAAAATGAACATTCGAACATATGATTACATTTTCGAAGGAGTCTCCACCCTCGCGCTACGTAACGAGAGAATAAACAGACACGACGCGGTTATACAATATTCAAAATACAACGTGGTTCATTCATTAATAAAGTCGTTTGAACCATTAACAAATTTCTGCAGAATAGCTTACAACATAATGTCACTGGATAATAATCAACTCCGGGTGCGTTAATTGTAAGCCAGCTTCCAGTCGGCCCACATCACATCACATCACACCACATCGCACGAGCCCCATATTTAAGAATGACCTCAGCATTTTTTTAACCTAACCTCCATCCAAAACATCTGTAATGTACATACCATCACTACAAACAAGATATTGGTGCAGTCTGTGTGCTGCTGAAAAAGGAAAACCAGTTTACTCAAAATTCATGTGTAATGGGAGTCTTGGGGCAGTTGTGGAATTGTTTCATTTCTATATATTTTCATAAAACACTTTAATTAATTCAGAACTAAGCTCTAAATCTGTTTAATCAGTGCGTTCAGAGGTAAGGAAGTGGTACTCCGAGAGAAAAGAGGAAAGAGGTAAAAATCTAATCCAGCTAGGTGGATATCGCTAAACGCTACGCTAAGTGGTGCTCATAATGTCGAACTATTCGGCAATATCCACTGAGCCCAGTGCAAATCATAGGTGCAATGATGTACTACACACAGACTTAAGGAAAGCAATTAAAATGACACAGAAGTACTTGACGCAACGTGTAGCTTGGTACGCCTCCGCCGTAAGCCTTTTTACTGTTTGTTTGAACTGTGACCCTAACCTTTGACCTTTGTCCTTAAACCTAAACCAGTTCATGAGTATTTAGTAGTGAGTAACTGGTGAAAGTTTGGTCCAAATCCATGCACAAGATCTTTCTAAAATGACCTCATGCGACCTTGACCTTTGACCTCAGAAGCTGTACCAGTTCATGGTCCTTTAGTAGTGAGTAACTGGTGAAAGTTTGCTCAAGTTCCGTTGAGGGACTCACAAAACAGAGTGACCACAATGAAGTTCGGACGGAGGTACGGGAATGCCCCTGAACGGCCCCCCCCAGACACAAGGCTGAGGACAACATCCAATGAGCACGAGGCAAGTAACTGTTTTGGTAAATACTAGACAGAAAACAAGCAAAAAAGATTCTTCTTCTTCTTATTATTTTTTAAAATCACGACAGGAGCAGGTGTGCTTTGCAACAGTGTGTATTTAAACCTGTTCAAAGTTTTAGTATACACTACATGTAAACACAAAGTAAAGCTAACTAAAACGAGACTCATGGTTCACACCCCCCCCCCCCTCCCCGTTTTTAAAAGCATGGCAATATCGATGCTGCCTGCTCCAAATGCCTGTGATAAACTGTAAGTCAGCCATTTTGATTCAAGCGTTATCCACTCGGGATGAAGTCTATCGTTTCCGAGATAGTCGTCCAATCAAATCATACCGTTCCCCTGTAGTATACGCTAAACATACACTGATGAGCCATCATATGCATATAGAAGGATGGATGGGTGGACGGATGGATAGATAGATAGATAAAAAGCACTAAGCTCATTCCGTTACGGATGTGGTGGAGAGGAGGGTGGATGTTTTCATTCTTCTCTCCTTCTACATGCTTTGTGTTGGCGATTAGGTAAAGAGCTGGCGGAAGAAGAAAAGGCCTGGACATGAAGACATCCTCTAGCTTCTAATCTATTCAGCGCGGACTGCGATCGGGAGATCATTTGCATGTAAATGAGTGAGTAGAGAACGGTAGGCGGAGGGGTTTTGGTAATTACCGCGCATCAGTGTTACCATGGGAGTAATTGATTAGGGCAGTGTTGTAGAGCCTCTTGGGGGATGTTCTGCTCTTCTTACTCACCATTTCGCCGGCATCTCTCGGGCCATCCCCCACCTAGACCCCCACAACAACAATAAAAAAAATCCCTGAGTGGTGTGGCCTGGGGAAAGCCTGCTTATTTTACCCATCTCTGTCCCTATTATATATATATATATATATTATTGTTATTGCATGGACAGAGAGACTAAAATAATCACAGAACACATTTATGTTTTATTTATTAGCCACAATATTTTCCTGTAGGGGTTGGTATAGTGTTGGTACTATGATACTATACTATATACCATAATTTTACCCCAGTGTTCTGTTATTTGTGCGTGTGTACTGAGGACAGCGATGGGATTGCTAGCCATCCAGGAAGTATGTTTTAGTTTGTCCCTTTGGGTTGTGTGTGCACATGTAAAGTGCCAGAGGAAACAGTGGATGTAATAAGGACCGAACTACAGTGTGACAAATACGAAAGATTTATTAAACGCCAGGACGGAGGAGTGAAAGGAGAAACGTGTTTGAGTGAGTGTGACAGAAAACCAATTTGGGTGTCCAGACAGAGTGTGAAGCAGACTCCCCGGGGACGGAGCGTGCCGTGACGGACGATGACCTTGTGACCTTGGGTATATTGAAACGTGGGTTCGGATTTTTTAGCGCGCCACAAAGACAGATGATGCTAATACAGGGCCGGTAGTGGTCGCTAAACAGAACTATGCTCCTGTCTCATGTATGGGTTGTAAAGCACACTAACAGATTTATATTTAAAAGGTACGGGATGCAATTTTTGTCTTTTCATGTGTAATACTCATAACATTTCAGAAGATTGTTTAGACCATCATAAGGTTTGGACTATCAAATTGGCTAGAAGCAACTTCTCTTAGTCAGTTTACCGAATCGGATGTATTTGAGAGGTGGAAGGAAACTGGGGAACCCAGGGGAAACCCATACTGACATGAGAACACCAGGAGAAACTGAACTGTAGACTCCGGAGCCGTGAAGCACAGCTTCATGTACGTATTACTCAAATTAAAATAAGCACAATTCGAATAAGCAATAAACACCAATAAGCAGTTTACGTGTGATGTACCTTGCGTCTGTCCTGGCTGATTCACCGAGTTCTGTCCCAGCTCGCCGTTGAGCCACAGCTGCATCCGGATGAAGGGCTCGCGACCTTTCTGTGTCAGTTTGCTCCAAGGTTTGGGGCGAGACAGCATGTCACTGACACTCCCCTGAGACAGTCCTAGTACCTGAGTTCCGACAAAAACAAGAAAAGACCGTGTGTTAACACGGGCGTCACATTTACCAGAAAAAAAGAAAATAAAATCCTTACAATGGCTTGTCTTTCATCATGCATTCAGGTTAGGTCAGGAGTGAACAGTTAGTAACATGCAGATCACCAAAGAGAAAACCCTAAACTGGAGTGCCACCTTTACTCAAGTGGTCACCGATCCTGTTTCTGCAGATCCACCTTTGGCTCAACCAATATTCATGCCCACCTGACTATCTAATCACTGCATTCAGAGGTTCTTGTTCAGCTAAAATGGTGTGTTAGATTCGCTTTGGAGATGAGAACTACAAGAAGGTGGATCTCCAGGATCCAGGTTGGTGACCACTGCTGTACTCCATGTGAGCTTAGCCCAGGCCCAGTTCCAAGTATTAATACATATCCATGTCCAAGGCTCAGCCTGCCCAAGCAGAATGAAACTATAAAGAAACAACCGTATGCGGACGAGCCACCACCAGTTTACCCACGTGTACAGGTTACTTTTTGGTTGCTAGATTACTCCAGGCTTAGCAGTCTGCTCAAACAGTAGTTAAAGTATGGTTAGCATTGATTTTATAACAGAGGCTGGTGATAACAGTGACACCTATGCAAGCTTTACCCAAGATTTAGGCAAAGAAGTCCACGGAGATTCCTTGCACTTCTAATGGAGACGAAAGCCAGGTCTGCTACTTATCAGATTCAATAAAGACAAAGGCCAGTTTTACTCCGCAAGTTCTGTTAAAACAAGGCTGAATTGACGCTGTTATTGCATTTAAGCAACCATAGGAAAGTAATCTGGTTTGCATTGTGACATAATTAAATCCTATACAACATGAATTGCAGTAGGGAGGCAGAGCTGCTGAACCTGAAGAACGAGGACAGGAGCTCTAAGGAAAAAAGCCGACTGACTCATACGGGTCTTTGTAGACTGCTGAGCCATACGTGGTCAAAGGAACCAACATGTTTTAGTATCTTAAACAAAACAAAACAACCTTTATTGTGTCTGGTCGTCTGAGGAACGCTTCATTTGTGGACGGCTTGACGGAACACCAACCCACCACCCCCCGCAAACAAATTCTCATTGAAATACGTCGTCACTGTCGGCTGTTGACCTTACACTAAGAACCTCCGGTTGGATTGAATTTACCGGCAATAATAGTCTATTCTAGTGGAGTAGATTTATACAGACAATGTGTGAGTAGGAAGAGGGAGTTAGTGGGTGCCGGGATGGTAAGTGGGAGTAAGAAAGTTAGGGATGCAGAGACAGAGAGGAGAGAGATAGAAAGGGAGACAGGGGCACGCAGACCTTCTCTCCAAACAAGCGCTGGCATACGCCACTCTTGGCTAGCTTCTCTTTGACCAGCTGGGTGAGCTCCACCGTGTCCAGCTCGCGGCATAAGAACAGCTGGCATTGCTCGGGCGCCAGCGGGGGCACGGGTGCTCTAGCTGGCCTTGGCACGCGGGTGCCGCTGAGCTCCGGGTAGGCGGAGCCGGCGTGGTGCCACTCGCTCCAGTACTGAGGGGCATCGAGCAGCCGGGGGGGCGTCTGGCATAGAGACACACAAAGAGGGGAGGAGCCAGCATCAGTCAGTACCGTCCAGCACAGGGTAGGAGACTGGCATTGTGGGATAGGAATGTCAACTGAGGCCATTTTTCTGGCTACACAGTGGACAATACCCCGTTACACATTACAGACCGCCTTATTTCATGGTAACTAAACCAGCAGGATACGATGTTTAATCCTAGATCTCATTTATTAATAGCACGTTTAGTGGCAAATACTAATCCTACTCACAGTCATGACACCTAACAGTCTCACAGTAGTACATTTAAAATCACCACATGAATAAAGGTACCTGTGGGAGATTCAGCTCTGTGTTGTGACAGTTACCCACAATTCCTCTCTATCTTGGTGTAGCCTTGTTTTTGTTGAAGACGTCATCATTGCAAGAACAGATTCCTTCCAAAGCTTGATGAATTTCACTTTTATAGACAAACAATAAATACTAGATGCTGAATCTAGTAGTTCAAATTACACTTGCTTGAAAGCCACACCCTTTTTTTTTTTAAATGTCTGGACCCCTCTACTCTACTCTACTCTACTCTACTCTACTCTACTCTGCACCGAAGTAAACTTAAAATAAACCCCAGACCACGTTTCAGGGATGGCAGAGACTGGTTCTCTGGACCACAGGCCTGAGAAACCCTGCAACCGAAAGAAACAAGTCTACGCTCCTTGAGCTTCTTAAAGCTGGGGTTGGTAATTTTGTGGCCGTATACACAATCAGTTATATTGGTTGAAATGGTGAGGTCTTTACACCTTGACAGCAATCCATAACTTATGGGGTCTGAAAAAGGTCTGAAAAAAATGTGTCATCTGCAGCCACTGTACTCCTGTAAAAACGCCCATCAATCACTGCCTTGCGGTCAGCTGGGAAATACCCAATCAAATGCTCCAGTGTCTTCCTGTTCATGCATGACCTTACTGTACATGAATCAGCAGTCAGAGCAGAGCTTACGCATGTGTGTGGATGTGGGGTAGCTTTGGAAGAACCTCCGAGGGCAGAGGAGGGTTTAGTCGGAATCCTGAGGAGATGCTAGTTTCACATTTTGCTAGTTTTTACAGATTACCAACCCTAGCTTTAATGGAGCTACAACTATTTGATGGTTAACGGGCTTCCAAGAATTCCAAGTTTGGCATGGAAGGAAAGCAAAAGTCCTTCATCATTTTGTTCTATGGTCCGAACAGGGTTATCTGACATACCTGTACTTACTAGCGTCTGGTTCCCAAGAGAGACACTTAACTATCTTAAACAAAGATATCTGCAGCTTCATACATCACTCAGAGGCAGCAGTAAGACTTAAAGGATTGCCCTGTCTCTTTGCCATGCACAGTAAAGCAACGGTGGCTCTGAGCTACCACTTAGCCTTGTAACAGAAACATTTTTAGTCATGCACAAGTATGACCAGCGCAAGCTTTTACTTAGTCATGCATGAGTAGCTCATCTTTACTGACGCGCTTAGAAAAGCCATGCACACCATTAGGAACTCCTCATCTTCCTTGGAACCAATTATAAAACAGAGTCAAACAGGGTCTTCTCACCTCCTTGGAGTCCTCTGTGCTGTGGTTCTCGTCATGTATTCCAGTTCCTCTGCGATCTTGCTGCGAGTTGTTCCACCACTGCTCCCGCCACTGAACCCTGGAGGCGCCGTCCTGGCCCGGAGATGCTGGGCGCTCCTTCTTAATGCTGAAGTCAAATAAAGGGGACGGAGAGGGTGAGGAGGGTGAGGATGACGAAGAGGGAAGCAAGGGAGGAGGCTTCTTTAAGCCCAGCACCAGAGGGCTGTAGGTAGTCAGGGGGGCGCTGAGCGGAGACGGCGCCAACACTTTTGGCGACAGTAACGAGATATCGCACTGAGAGAGAGAGGAGGAAATGGACGATGAAGACGACGATGAAGACGACGAGGACAAAGAGGCCTGCTGGGCCTCCATCTCGCGCCTTGCCTGCTCCAGGATGGAGCGGATGGCCTCATCTGAACCTCCTCCACCTCCACTGGATGAGGACGGAGGCAGGGATGTATCAGCTGTTTGATGGGGAAACACACCATGTTAGGACAGTGTTTTTTCAGGAATTTTAATAGGTCGTAGGGGAAGTGGATCAAGAATTGCGACTTGCCTGCTTTCTGGACCTGCAGCTCACGTTTGGCTTGCTCCAGGATGGACTTGATGGCTTCGTCAGAGCCGCTTTCAGGCGTGCGGATACGGGTGGTAATGTTGCCTAGGAAAAGGAATGGAGGAAAAGATGAGAACGAAGAACTCAAGGATTATTCGGGGCAAAAGCCCTGTTTGGAAACAATTCTTTTAGGAGCAGCAGTAGAAACAGGGTCGCAGTCGTAGATATGTGGAGAACATTTATAGTGATTCCTATTGGTTTAACATCTAACTGATGCGCTACTTCCTTTTTTGAGGACATTTCAAATTGTGCACGCATGAGAAAACATCCGAAACAATGAAGGGGGTTAACTAGAAGTGACAAGCTTTATGTAAAAGTGATATCCCACCTTGCTCAAGTCAGCCATCAGAGTCAGAAGTTGTTTTTTTTTTGTTTTGTTTTTTTTAAATCAGTCCTCCTCGTAAGCAATACATATATCCAACAATATACTTTTAGCACAGTTTTAAAGTCTTCCCTGTGGCTTCAAATATTAGTTTTGGGACACCAGTGAAAAACCAAATGAGCAAACTAGTATGTTTATTTGACCGAGGAAGGTATTTGCGCAACACCCGCTTATTAGACAGGACTATTTGACGCCACCCGGCCCTCACAAATGGCCTGTCATTAAAATACCTAAATTACATATTGGGAATTTAGCTTGACGTCAGTCAGGCAGTCGGTGTGGTAAGCAGTGTGCTGGAGGTGCCGGTGATCCATTTGCACTCGGCAGGAAAGAACTTACTGAAAAACGCAAACAGGATAAAAGCCTACATGCAACTGTAGTTAACATTCCACACCACCTGACATTACACACCATGCAGAACTGGACAATGGACTGAAAATCAAATCGGTATCAAGGCCAGATAACTTTCACTCTATTTATCCTCTTATTCACATTGATTCACTGAATGAAAAAAACAAATCTAGCTTTAGACACTGACACAACTTCAAACCTATACTTTAACACTAAGGCCATAGTTATAGCACTTAGCACGAAAGGTAAGGGGAGGTCACCAAAGGACCTTGGCCACACTTTACTATTTAATAAAAAAAAATTGACTAGGGGACACACCTGTCCGCGGGGCGCCTTCCGAGCCGGCTCTCCGCTTCGGGCCTTCCTGAAACATGCGGCTAAGGGCCTGGCCTGGGCTCTCTGTCAAGATAAACGACAGGAAAAAATTGGACGACAAGATGAAAGAAGGTACGCGTGGTTGACCGAGGCGTTCAATGCTAACATAGCCAGGAGGGTGGAGTGGAGGACGGGTTGGAAAATGACTGACAATGGACCTGATTCAAGCTCCACACCAGAAAGTCTACTGGGGATGTTTGTGTCGGTTCACAGGCGGGGGCTAACGCCTTCAAGCCATGCTTGACCACCGGGGATTTCGAACTGCACAACTGAAATGAGGACTATGTGATGACCCAAAGAGAATAATGTGCAAAAATATAAATATTTCTAAATGCAAAAAAAAAAATATGACTGTATAACTCTAGACTTCTAGTCTGAGCCATTGCAGGTTTTGCGGGAAACAAAGGAGCTCAACTACTAGAGTAAGGGAGAAACAGTGGCATAGTGGTTCGCACGTCTACCTCACAGCAAGAGGGTCCTGGGTTCGAGTCCTGGACTCGGCCATTTATTTGTGTAGTTTGCGTGTTCTCCATCTGCTTGCGTGGGTTTCCTCCGGGTACTCCGGTTTCCTCCCACAATCCGAAGACATGCACATCAGGCTAATTGGATATTACTGATTGCCCTTAAGTGTCAATGTGAGTGTGAATGGTAGTGTGTGTTGGCCCTGCGTTGGTCTGGCAAGCTGTTCAGGGTGAACGCTTCCTTAGCCAGTGGCAGATAGGTTCCAGCCTCCCCGTGACCCTAAGTGGGGTTAAGTAGTTTGGCAAATGAGTGAGTGAGTGAACCACTTGAGTAATGGCAACACGATGGCGTAGTGGATAGAACTTCCACCTCACAGCAAGAGGGTCCCTGGTTCCAGCCCTGTGCTCGGTGTGGATGGATATTTGTGTGCATGTTCGTCCTGTGCTTTCATGGGTTTCCTCTGGGTGCTCTGGTTTCTTCCCAAAGTCCAAAGACATGCACATTAAGCTAATTGGATATTCTTGATTGACCTTAAGTGTGAATGTGAGTGTGAATGGTGGTGTGCGTTGGCCCTGCGATGGACTGGGGAGCTGGTTAGGGAGTGCCCCTCCTTCGCTTTCGGCTGGGTTGAAAATGAACTACTTGAGCAATTGGGAAATACACTAACCAGAAGTCAGTGAGACAATCACTAGCCATTTGGTTGCTTCACCAAGGCTTCCACTCAAAGACCCTGTCCAATCAAACGCAACCCAATCCAAGTCAGTGGGAAGCACCCAGAACCTTTAATGCATTTTGACATTGGCTTGCGATCAGTTCGGACCCTTCGGATACAATGATTAAGATCCTGCTTTAGCGCTGACTGGTGCAAGTGGCGTGGAAGGAACCTCTGCAGAACGTACCGTTACCTTCCCCTTTTGTTGAATACTATTGATCAGTAAAAGGTTCCGGTATTGATTAGTATGTGGTGAGGACAGACGGTGGAGCCTGAAGGACGATCGGAAGCGTGGTGGTGCGGAAATGAGTTGTGATGGAAAGGATGTGAAGGATTTAGACTGACAGTTGAATCAATATGCACAGGAGGAGAAACCGGTTCTTCGCGGTATGCGGTATTTGCTGTACTTCTCTACACTTCAAAGCAGCAATTGTTTGGTAATTAGGTCTACGCCTAATGCTAACTGGAAATGCATTGTCAAGTGGCTAACTGGAAATACCCGGGAAATAATGCTCATGATGTTAATGACGGGCAGCTATCGCATTGCTCAAACTGATCACTAGCAACATGTTTATAGTTTTCCTAATAATTTAGTTTTTTTTCTGGGATCATTTCCAGCACATAGCTATATGTGGTATTTGTGGATTTTTTCCCCCCTATAGCTTTGTCTTTTGACTGGTGTGAGTAACCTGAAGTTGAAGGTAGAATGGGATAATGCATGGGTGTGGTGCATGTCAGCCTGTGTAAACGGTTCATGACATTAATGACTAATAAGCCATGTTGCTAATGACAGACTGCTTAATGTAGCGGAGGTACTGCTCACCTCTTTGCCTGCCCTGGATGCTGCGCAGTGCCAAGATGTTCTGCTCATCAGACAGGAACTGCTTCATCTTATGAAACGGCTCCTTGCCACGGATGGTCAGCTTGCTCCAGGGTTTGGGGCGTGCCAGGATTTCGCTGACGGACCCCTGCGACAGGCCCAGCACGTAGTGCCCGAAGACTCGCTGCCCGATGTTGTGCTTGATCAGCTGCTCTTTGACCTGCCGTGCGATCTCCGCCGTGTCCATATCTTCACCCTCGGAAGCGCTGCCTGCGCCCTCGGATCGGCTAGGCGACGGCGCTGTTCCGTTAGTATCCGGGGTGGCGCAGGGCTGACGTGGGGGCGCGGGCGCCAGAGCCAGGGGCGTGTAGTGGGTGTGGCTGAAGTCCTGCGGCGCTTTGGAGTAGAAGGTGTGCAAGAGCTGGCGCTGCAGCAGTGAGCCCAGTGCTACCTTACCCACCAGGGGGAAGGCGGTACCGTACAGGTCCAGCGCCGGTGAGAAAGTGTGTCCACCATTAGCGCTGCTGGCAGTGGGTGACTCCGTGGGCGGGCCGGCAGAGTTCGGGCCTGCTCCTGGGCGACCCAGGAGTGGAGAAGGGGCAGGAGGGGGTGGGGCCGAGTTGGCAGAGGTGGGGACGTGCGGCGTGGTCTCTTCTTTCACTTTCTGGCTGGCTGACCCTACAAGAAAGGGCAAACAAAATGCATTATGGGGGAGTTAACAAAAAAAAGGGGTCTGACAAAAGACAAGGTGTTCTTGTTTTGGTGTTTATTTAATGTACAAAAGAGAAAAAAAAATAAATCTGTATTAATAGTGGCTTTTTTTGCTAAGCCCCCCAGACAAACCGCCCATGCATTTGTAGTTTGCACCTTTCTTGTAAGCAACAGCATAGGTAGGACAAAGAAGACCTCTGACAACAATGGGGCACCATGCAAGGTGACAACTGCCGATCAGATCCGCTGCCATAGGTGATGAAAAGAAAAGAAAAAATCCAGTCTTTGGCTGTTGAGCAGTACCACTCTGGTGGCCAGTCCTGACTTTATGAATATCCAATCTTGCTCCTCGTCCTGTTCTTACACGGCGGATGGGATTCACACTTAGCACCACGGACCAGTCTCTGCCGAGGAGGTCTTCATGACTCTTTCAGTTCTCCGAGTGAATATATTTCGTGTGCATAAAACCTATCCAAGCAAGCCACTTTGGTCTTGTTAAGAGTACACAATAAAAATGATAGTGGAAAAAAAAAAACACACACACTCACAGACATACACAAAAGAAAAGAAAAAAAAAACAAAAAAAAAACAAAAACAAAAACAAAAAAAACAGTGTGTGTGTGTGGGGGGGGGGGGGGTAGGACTCACTCGAGAACAGTTTTAATAAAGGTTGTGTGTTAAAATGGTGAATATTCATTGTGCGACCTCATGTGAACCAATTAAATATTCCGAAGCCACTGGACGTCGGACGTAAAGCGCACACGGGGACGCTTTCCCTAGGTGAACAGTTCAAGGAGGCTTAAAAAGCACAAAACACTTTTTTTTCTTTTTTTTTTTTAAATAAATATGGATCTCACGTTGAGACTCCGAAAAAAAAAGACCCCGCCTATTAAAACACCCAAAGAAAAAAGAACAGCCAGGTAATTAACCTTAAAATATCTCTTTTTGGACGAGTGGACGTTAATCAGAATAAACAACAAATCCGTTTCACGTACGTGATAAAATGACCGAAGGGCGCTTTAAATTAGAGGGATGTGATGAGGTTACGCCATCGCGACCTGTCAATTATGGTAATTTTATGCCAGGCTTTGAGTGCTATGTAAATATCCTGTTTATGCAGCCCCAAAGCAAACGCTTTAACATTTTCTCATCCACTCATGCATGCAAACCAACACCGTTAAATGTCAGAGCCTGTAAAGCACAACTGGATTTATATTAAAGAAAGAAAAAACACCACAAGTAGGACAGAATGTATGAGAGTGTATGAGGCATAGTGGTAGAATACAACTTTACGTGTTTGTGCACACGTATGACGCCAACTTCATCATCGGATATGAAAGCCGGGTAAGATAAAGCATTTAAACGTGCAAAAGTGAAAATCTGCACCTTCGCCACTTTCAGGTACACATCAAGAGCTTCAACTTGAGCATTATTAGCGGCTACGCTAACTCAAATAACAACCTGGCAACCAAGTTCGGCCCAAAAAAAAAACCACCGTGACATCAAACCAAACCCTGAGGTAGACAGACCACACCAGCTGAACATCACATCAACATCAGGCAGGAAGTTACACGTCTTACGTCGACGTGAGCGTTAACTCGAGCCGCTTGCCCCCTACCTGCACTGCTGCGACTTGATTGGCTGTCTTAGATACTCGCACAAATAAGCACGTTTCTAATAAAGTGCTTGGTGAGTGTATGCATGTGTTTAGGACTGACACGGCACACGTGAGGATTAAAGTCAGTTCTGCTGGAAATGTCAACGCACATTTGCTGATGAGCAATTATCAAAAGAGGCATGAGTAATGTAGCGAAGTGCAGAAGTGCGCCATTTCCTTCACCGACATGAAAAACAGCTCGAAATAGGTGTCTCCATTTTAACAGCATTAACCTGTTCCACCTTTTCCCTCGTCACCCTGTACCAGGCGAGTAATCACTCGATCACCTTCTAAAACAACCATCTTTTCGCCATTTCACTGCAGAGGGTGCACTCCAACCCCCACGGCTGTTCAGAAGAAAATCTACGCAGGGGCTGTTTTTCCGAGTTGAAGAATTACACTGTGTCACGTCTATCATTATATTTTTTTCCCCTCCGTGCCTGCCAGGGCCCTCGTGGGTAGACTTACCGCTCAGCTCGGTGTTGGCGATGCGGAGTGAAGCGTTCTCAGACTGAAGACTGCGGTTCTTCTCCAGCAGTAACACCTCCAGTGGCTTCGACGAGTCCTGAGACGGAGGAACGCAGTCAGGCTTCGAGTATAAACAGGCGTGCTACAGAATTAATCAAGCATCAACCATTTTTTTCCACCACCTTTATTCAGGGGATTTGGGATCCGAAGATTAACAAACAAAGAAACAAAAAAACCTCTCAAAAGCCTGTGTATGAAACTAGGAGGGAAAAGCGTCTTCAATCATCGTTATGTTGGTTCTGCCTCAAGTTTTGGTGCGTGTTGTGCGTTCGGAGACGCTTTTCTGTTCACCACAGTGGAATATTAAAGGCACAGTGTGTAAAGTATAGCGATATCTAGAAACATGCCGGTGCTTAATTTTAACCCTTAATTTTAAATGAATATATATTAATGAAAGTGTATTTACTGATGATATATTTCATATGTCACAGTGTTACACACTGTACCTTTAAATAACGTGTGCATGAGGCCAAGCCTATAATATAGTACATGCTCTCTCTCTCTCTCTCTCGCTCATTTGCTGAACCTCTTAATCATATTGGGGTTGCCGGAAGCTGGACAAAGGTGGGGTACACACACACACACACACACACATACACAACCATTCACACTCACACCTGGGGGCAATTTGGAACAATGAGTTAGGCTAATATCCATGAATTGGATTATGGGAGGAAACCGGAGTACTCTGAGGAAACCCATGCAAACATGAGGAGAACGCGCAAACCCCAGACAGAAATGTCCTCGTCAAGCCCGGGACTCGAACTCAGTACCTTCCTGCTGTGAGGCGGACGTGCTAACCACTACGCCGCCCAAATATGGTATAAAATTCAGTGTATAAGTACAGAAAACACTCTTTAAAACCAATCAGTTAACCTTTTTTTTTTTTTTTTTTTAAATAAATAAACCTAGCTTGCTCTGTATCACACACACACACACACTTTACTAGTCTCCACCCCAAGTTGTTAGTGTTCCATTGGCTTAATGGATTTATGTTGTTCGACTTAACACACCTTCCAAAGTCTTAACGTCATTCTAGCATGCAATAGGAAAAGAGCACACAATTTTTCTCCTCTTCAGTGTTTGACTTGTTTCTGCCGTTCACGTCCACGTCTGGATTCGGAACGCTGTGTGTAGTGAGTGGTGTTTATGGAACCAAAAAGAAAAAAACAAAAACAACACTAGAGACCATAACTTTATGATGATTTACCCTGAAAAGGGATGTTTTGAGTGTGTGTGTGTGTGTGTGTGTGTGTTTGTTAGCAGGACTACGCTAACAGGTATGTGCTAAATTCTTGTATTCCTAAAATTTCCACCAGAACTATGTTAAAGAATCCTTCAAAAAATCCCTGGATGAAACCCAGGAATTTTTCGAAGGATTCTTTAACACTGTGAGATGGGATGCGTCATATCACAGCAGGCCCAGCAGGGGGTGTTGTGTACTTTAGTTTTTGGCCACACTGTGAGATAAGAGGATTTCAGACATTTTGATTCATATGGGGAGTTGCTGAGCTTGGCGGAGGTTTGCGTTCTCCGAGTGCACTTGTTTTCTTTAAATACATTTTTTCTCCTTTACTTTGGGCCAAGATTAAAAGCACTACGCTGTAAGGGCCAAAGTGTTCTAATGTTGGACAATGACTGTGGTGTTCGCCAACACGGCCGCGCTTTCAGCTGAGAGATTTCCAGACTAGCATTGAGCTTCTCCTCGCTTTAATAGTTACCTGCGCTGTGGCGCTGTCAGACGGCCCAAACTCCATGGACTTCAGGATACTGTCAAGAAAACAGTTTGGTCAGAAATATCCAGATCAAACACACACACACACAAATAAATACACACTCAGCTATGACCTTCCTTATAAACCCATGCTTCTATTGTATTTGCTTAAATAAGGGGCGCAGCCAGATCAGATCAGTTCAGGTGGCATTACTGAGGAATGTTTTCGGAGATCCAATCAGCACCGCGACCTGATAAAGGTACGTCAAGAGAAAACAAAATGGCTGCTGTTTGAATAAAGAACCCATTCACTAAAGACCTATAAACACGCTGGCAGGAAAACTGGACGTCCATCAAAGATCTGCGGCGCACTCATAAACTCTCATCAGAGATGAACGCTCCGCTAACCGAGCTACCCATGCATCTCTTCTCGCAACACACACTTTATATACAAACCAACGTTAAATCGAAGTGCTGATTAATCATAATGACTGATCTGGCTTTTTGCAGCCCAGCTCCGAGGGTGGATGAGGGGCTAATGAAAAAGCTGCTGTGCTTTATTAAGCGTGTTACGCCTGTTGTTCCAACGCGCCGCCGCAAAGCAACGGAGCGGCTCCAGGCCTACCTCAGCTCTTTCTTCACCTCCTCGTAGTCGGCCTGCTCCTGCAACTTCTCCTCCAGTTGCTGTGAGTGCGTCAGGAACACAGGGATGAGGAAGGAAGAGGGGAGAAAAAAAAAAAAAAAAAGAGAAGTGAGAGTAGGAAGAAGGGGGGCGGGGTGCTCAAACATCCAAAAGATCCTAATGTTCTTGATCTTTATTAATGGAAAAAGTGCTGTATTTTAGTGCGTCCTCTCTAACTTCCTCTTATTATTTCCCCCCCAGAGTCTCCTCCCACATCATCCAATACATTATCAGCTTAATAAAAAGCCTCGGGTGACCCCCTGCAGTCTTGGCTCAATTCTTTATAACTGCATTTTTACGGTCAGACTGGGTTTTACATTGAGAAGTATTTATTTTATACACGGCACTGATGTAACACCGGTCCTTTATCAACAGCTAGTTAGGCTTTAAGATATTTATTAATTACTTGTTTTTTATTCTTAGCATCATTTCTTTCTATCTTTATCAACCTCACATTTCTTTATTTCCTAATGGGGAAATTTCTGTCATTTGTTTCAATTTAGGGTCTTCAACCCTGTTCCTGGCGAGGTGGGGGGGGGGGGGGGGGGGGGGGGGGGGGGGGGGGGGGGGG
>JAQMYF010000008.1:27287619-27292619 GCA_030014195.1 Neosilurus mollespiculum
ATCCAGAAGAGGATTGAGAGAATGTCATATGGTCAGATGAAACCAAAATAGAACTTTTTGGTAAAAACTCAACTTGTTGTGTTTGGAGGAGAAAGAATGCTGAGTTGCATCCAAAGAACACCATACCTGCTGTTAAGCATGGGTGTGGAAACATCATAGAAAATCTTTGGAGGGAGTTGAAAGTCCATGTTGCCCAGCAACAGCCCAAAAACATCACTGCTCTAGAGGATATCTGCATGGAGGAATGAGCCAAAATACCAGCAACAATGTGTGAAAACCTTGTGAAGACTTACAGAAAACGTTTGACCTCTGTCATTGCCAACAAAGTATTGAGATGAACTTTTTTTTATTGACCAAATACTTATTTTCCAGCATGATTTGCAAATAAATGTGATTTTTCTGGATTTTTTTCCTCATTCTGTCGCTCAGAGTTGAAGTGTACCTGTGATGAAATTTGGAGACCTCTCTCATCTTTTAATTCAATTAAATCAATTCAAAATTTGTGGCTGACTAAATTCTTTTTTGCCCCACTGTATATATAGTCATCATTTAATATTTCAGATATCCACTGAGTACTATAGTCATGAAACATGGCTTGGAATGTTGCCCCGTGTCCGTGCGTTGTTCTATAGACCTAACCCATCGACTTGATTTTGGATGGTTGTCTCGTGTCCAAGCTGAGATGATGCTGATTGGCTGATATCCATGTACAGAGGTTGTCGAGGCACTGAAAGGTGCATAATATGAAATGAACCTTACAACCTTGTGGGGCGCTCTGGATTTAGGCAATGCATAAATCATTATATTGGAGATTATTTTTTTAAATAATATTTATTTTTTAATCATATTATTTTATAATATTATATACATTATAATATAATATTATAATGTATGTTAGTTAAACTAACTTTCTGAGGGTTAGTTGTGGGTTTTGGTCCAGTTCTATCCATGTTTGTTCAGAGCTTTAGCACTATGCCCAGCACACTCAACACGTGGGAACATGTGTGAGATCAGGTGCGTGTATATGCATGTGATCTTGACAATAGGCTTTATATACTCAAGTTCGCAAAACATGCTGCATGCTATTTTGAAGAACAATAGAGTACTTGGGAGATTAGGGATGACATGCAACAGTCATCTCAGAGAGGATTATCACGTCAACCTGCAGACCCACTGAAGGCTTTGTGCAGGATTTAGACCTGATTTTGGTCTTATGGTGGACTGCATCTTTCATTGGCCCCCCCTGTGGTGTGGGACGCCTGTTTATGGATGACAGGAGTGGAACCTAATGAAGTCTTGTGATGGTGTAGAAGTTCTCATGCCTCACTGATGTGCTGTGAATTTTTTTTAACCAGTCCGGCCATTCTCTGTGAACTCTATAGAGTATTGTGTGTGATCACATCCCCATGAGAGCTACAGTTCCAGCCCATCTGATACCAGCGATTAAGCCTCAGTCAACATAGTTGGTATCATATTTTTCCAGTTTGATGATTGATGTGACCAATAACTGAAGCTCTTGCTTTGTATCTGCATGATTTTATTATGCTGCCACATGATTGTCCAGTTCAATAATTGCATAAATAAGCAGGAGTTCAGGTACTCCCCTAAGAGGAGTCCCCTGCATACTTTAGAGGGTGTGGCCTAACATCTGTCTATTCATCTGTTTGGGTATGACCATAAGCTTCGTATCTGTACTGTCAACAGTTATCTAATGTCTCTCTTTCTTTCATGCAAACTTGTGGCATCTTGAGTAATGAAAAGTCTATAGACAAAGAGGGCAGTGGGAAATAATCACACCAAGTGAAAAAGCACCCTTAGAGTTTTTCTTACCAAATTTCAGAGGCCAAGAAAGAGGCAGGCCAATCAAGCAAGACTTACCACTCTTCACAGTAACCACCGTTTCATTATAAACTAGAGGGGCATTCATAGAGTGCAAGGTTCCTCCACCAGGCACAAATGGATCATAACAGCTTGGCATTGTTATAATGAAATGTCAAATGATCATGTTTTCAAACATGATCCCATGCAGGGTAGTGGTGGCCCAGTGGTAGGGTGCTGGATTACTGATCCCAAGGTTGGGGGTTCAAGCCCCACTATCAGTGGGTTGTCACTGCTGTCCCCTCAGTGCAGCTAACTGGGTTATCAAATGCTGGTCTCTCACTGTCTATGGTGCGTTGGCCTGGCGAGCTGTCCAGGGCGTACTCTGCCCTCGCCCAGAGTCGGCTGAGATGGGCGCCAACCTCCCTAAGACCCTAATTACGATTAAGCTGGTCAGAAAATGAATGAAATGATCCCATGCACAGATCACCACCAAAATTTAACAGATTCTTTCCAGGCTCAGGCCCCACCCCTCCACCGAGTTTAATGAAATTACAGATCACTAGTTCTTTTGTAATCCTGCTAACACAAAAAAATGCTTAATAAATGTCTGAACTGTGAGCCGGATCTGCTCCAAAATGTTACAGATTCTTGCCAGGCCCATACCCCATCCCTCCACCAAGTTTGGTTAAAACAGTTCAATACCTTTTGCATTATCCTGCTAACAGGCAGACAAACAGACATAACCTTTACCGCCTCGTAAAGTATAAATGTGTACTTTTCCTTCTTAAACACCCATTTTTCACTAATAGACTTATTTCTTAATATTGGACTTTTTTAACTAGCTTTGCTAACGTCTAGCTTGCTAACGTCACTGACAACTGACTGGTCGATAAATTGTTTAACCATGTGACTGTACCGTTGTTATAGCTGCGGTGATTGGACCTGATAAATGAGGGAACATAAACATGCCACTGAGGTGCTGTAAGGACTGGAAGACTTTAGCTTCAACCATAATGGTGCCCACTTGACATAACTAATCATCATGTTAAATCTACATTTAAAAGTCCGAAGTCTTGTTGAGGTGGTCAGATGGGCATGAGTAGGGCTGGGGTGAAAGTCCTCAGGAACAGCGTTGGCCAAAACCAGCCAAAACATTTTGGTCTTCGTCCACGTTAAATTGCATTTAGTTCCAGATTTGGATGGGATTTCGTTTCGGTTGAGAGTAGAGTACTACAGAAGAGTTTTCCAGTGCTTCTCCTGATGTCTCTGGAGAATATGGCTTTTAAAAGACTGGTCCAATAATTAATAATGAATGGAAAAACACAACTCCCTTTTTAGGCAGTGCCTAAATCTGTATATTAGAGACAGCAGGGAGCGTATACTAGCATCTCTTCGTGCATACTCTTCCTTGTTTTCACAAGGGGCACATCTGCACCTCCCCACTACCACATCATTTTCTTAGATCAGAAATGGTGTCTGGAAATCTGTTTTTTCCTGCCAACATTATACACTGGCCAGCCCAAAAAAGTCACACACTCTAGTATTGTTGGATAGTCTTTAGCCGTATTCTCTATGGCATTGTTTCGACAAATTTTAAGTAGCATCAACATTGATTTCAATCCAGCGTTGGGTTAATTTTTTTATTGACGCAGAAAAAATTTAACCACTTCATAAAGTCTCCTCCAGCACAATGTGAAGAATTTCAACAGTGTTAAGGTCAGGACTCTGGGATGCCAATACATATGTGACAATGACTCCCTGAACCACTCTTACATTGCTTTTGACCTTATTTTATATCTGTACCATCAGGGAAGAAAAAGTACATTCAGGGTGTCAGCTGACTTAATTTTATTGCCATATAATGTTGCTGAGCCTTGACCTGACCAACTGAGGCAAGAATGCCATGACGATTGTTTGCTGTAATTAAGGCTGAAGGCTCTCCAAAAAATTTTACATTGGGGTACTTTTTTTTCTTTTTTTTTTTTTTTGGCTGAGCAGTGTATATCAATAAATCTCTACTTTTATAAAGCCTACATACATTTTAGCAAAATATATAAGCTATGGTACTTCTCCTTGGCAGTCTGCCCGTAAACATCATGTTGTATAAGGATCCAGTCGAATGGCGGGTCAACAGGTATTCTATTGTATTTACGGAAGTCCGTTTCCACTAAGGGAAGACAGTGAGCCTGTTCATTGAGTTTGAATAACGAGGAGGTTTAAGAAGATTATGTCTCACTCTCGGAAAATGAAAAGAATGTTTCTTTAAAAGGTTGCGTTCATACAAGTATTAGATATTAACTGTATGTTCATACTTCCTAATCCAACTGCATTCAAACAGAGAAGGGACGAGGGTGCACTCTTTATTTTTGTATTCATATTGTCTTTCAAATAGTTTCACCTGTCAGCTTGTAAGGGATGTAGTATTGTTTCACGGCGTACTATTATGCCTGGCAGTTTGACTCTTCCGGCAGTTTCTAAGAGGTCTGAATTTTTTGCTAATAAGAACAAATACCACAAGAAAAACAAACATTTGCGTAATATTCTCCCTTTGCTTGACACACTTGGCACTGATCCTGTTTGTAAAGCACTTGTAACCTGCCCACGCTTAAGTGCACACCATCGAGCCTCAAGGCTGACACAAATTAGCGTGCGTTATTTTGGATCCTCATTATCCCCGGCCTGTGTGTACAGAGCAGTGCTGGGCCGTAATGAGTGTAATATCCACTGTGTTCTGTAGATGGCGTCCTCACCAGCAACAGCAGTGGCAGCAGATCTCTCCTACAGGCTCTGTCTCTGTCTAAATCTCTGTCTCTGCTCAATCCTGTTAGTAAGTACTGGCGACCCACCGCTACCCTCCAGCTTGCTCCGATTCGCACAGTGTGCATGTTGCTGCTGCTGCTGCTGGGACTCTGGTTGTGTTTGTTTGTGTTTTATGTTTGGTCTATGTGGTTGTGCTGAGCTGCTTTATGTATTTTAAAAAAAAAAAAAAGTGTTTCACTGCAATGCTTTGTCTACAGTGGCTTAAAACATTATGCAGAAAAGATTGCTTTATTTTTACCCCCTGTGCATTTTTTCGTCGTATCCAATTCCCACCCGTCAAGTATTGTGTTTCCTATCATACAACGACCACTACCCAGGGAAGGGCGCCAGTATGCACATGCCCCCCTCTGTGACACATG
>JAQMYF010000008.1:27297619-27310398 GCA_030014195.1 Neosilurus mollespiculum
CTCAAAAAATTGTCAATTCTCCAAAAAAAAAAAAAAAAAAAAAACCCTCAAAACAAATAAACAAACAAACAAAAAAAAAACACGCTTGTTTCTCCTTGTATGTTATTACACAAGTAAATTGAATACTCGTTTCTGATTGGTCAATAACAGCAACGTACAGTTTGTAGTTTCTGCATAAATGACCGTATTCGCCGAACTTCAAGTAGAATATTCAGCAATATCCACCAGGCCTGAGGTGGATAATTATTATAGCACATAGTCCATGCAGACATAAAAAAGCAAATCAATCAGATTGTTCTGGTTTATTTTTCCATTTTTAAAGCGTGAAGATGATCACATGCTCTCCGGTACAGCATCTTTTAAAACTTATTCAAAGCTTTTAAACCTTAAAAATGCAAAGGAGATACCGCGTAGCTTTCTTCACGTTTTTTTTTTCTCCGGCGTGCAATTTGTTGCATTTCATGGATTTCGGCATCAGTGTCTGTCGTAAAGCCAAGCATTTCTGTCCATCATTTTGATTCAGGGTTAGATGGCGTTTACGAGGTGGATAACGTTTATTATACCCTAGGTAGCGAACCAACCAGATCCAGTGTAGGATGTTCTAATATCGGTTATTTTCTTTCTCATTTGCGAGACGCCCTTATCTAGAGCAACTCACATTTATCATTTATTTATATACAACTCAGCAATTAAGGGTTAAGAGCCTTGCTCAAGGGCCCAACAGTGGCAGCACCGTGTCCTGGGTTTGACCTTCGGATGACCGATCCAGATTCTTGCATAATACAATTAGCAAACTTAATTATATGTTCAGCTAAAATTGTGTAATTACCTTTAAATGCTATTTGTTACTTTTCACATGAAAACACGACACTAATTTCATTGTTTCACTCGTCACTGTGAATATTTTCTATTACCTTACAAATCTCAAGCTTTTTTTAAAAGAGTAAAAAATTTAAAAAAGAAAAAGTACAGTGACTATCGATGATATGAGATTGCAGATATGAAGTACGCCATCTCCGTTACACCTCTAATAAACATTCGGAAATGAACACTGTGACGTACGGCAAAAGGCTGTATTGAATTTGAAGAGTAATATATACAGCAGGTTATAAGATCTTCACACCCCATAAAAGTCTTTAATAACGGTTTCAGACGTTTCACTTTATCACTGCCATACTCCCTGACATCTCGCTTTATAACACGTGTAGCTTCAAGCTAACAGAGAAGGGCGACAGCGATATAATGATCCGGTCACAACGCTGGAAGTGAAGCGGAACAGGGCCTTTTATCTACACTTAACGCAAGAATAACATCCAATACCCTCACATACCATCAGCATAATCAAACACCATCATTACTGAGGCGCAGATTTATACTTTCATTTAAATTTTACTAAAGTAAGAACTGACTCTACGACACATTTAAAAAATTATTTTTAAATTACAAAAATTAGCAAAAAAAATCCCAACAACATAAAACTTATATCACTACGACAGATTAAAACTAGCAGTGGAAAGATGGAACTGTTAACTGAAATAATAAACAAACAAAAAAAAAAATTAACAGCGAAACATGAACTAAAACAATTTTTTGAATATAAAAAAGCAGGTAAAACCAGCATGATTTTCTGTCGCGATTTATATTTTGGTTGCGACTCCACTTTGAAGATGAAGAGACAGCAGCAGATTTGTTTCAGAAGGTGGCGGTAATGTGCAGTAAAGTAAAAAGCCAAAAATCGAATAAAAACTACACACAAACAACAAACAAATACAATCTAATCAGTTCCTAGAAATGAAACTGAAACCAAAAGTACCTGCATGCTTTTAAAACCAAACTGAAATGAAAAACTCTTTTAAAAAGTCCCAACAAAAACGAAAGAAAAACGTAAAACCTAGAAGTACAACTTTGCTATTTACGATTAGGAATTACATTTCGAAAGCGTAGCTATAAACGGCTTATTTGTTTATTACCTTCGCAGTTTGTTAGCAGATTTACGCAAACATTGCATGAATTTTTATGAAATTTCTATCGGAGGCGGAGCTTGGGTCAAATCTGACTTAATTTGATTTTTAAGATAATATGATTCTGTAACACTGGGAGATCGAATGATTTTTTTTTGGAAGTGTGTTATTACAGCGAGCCCAGCAGGAGATGCTGTGTAGTTAATTTTTTTTTTATTTCAGCTTGGCAGAGGTTTGCACTCTAAGGAATCTTTTTAACTACAACTTTTTTGTATTAAAACGTTTACATTTATTTTCTCCCCTGATGTTCAGTCGTATCTAATTTCCACCTGTAAAGTGTGGCCTCCCCATCACATACAACCACCACCATCCAGGGAGGGGCGTGAGCATGCGCATGCCGTCTCCATGACATGTGATGCTTCCACCCGCCTCTTTATGAACTGCTGTGCATGCACATTTGGAAGCGTATTCCATCCCTCCCTCACACGAGAGTCGGCCAATTAGCTCCCATGGACCCCCGGTTGCGGCATCATCCTGATTTCAACTCCATGCACCTGGGAGCCCTAAAAAACTTAGAGAATTCCATCACGGACAGACGGCTGTTGTAAACTCAACTATATGCTGTTCTTGATTATTTTCCCTCAACAGCACAACCTTAAGGTGGTTTAATTACTCCTCAGATCACATTCCACTTTCAACTACAAATTTTTTGTACTAACTAAAAAATAATTGAAAAAAGCTAGCATGCTGGAAGCTTCTTTTGTGTTGCATTACACACAATCTCACAATCGGAGCACAGATTTGACTCTCGCGCACAGCCGGAGGGAGTACATCTCCACTCCGGCGTGGTCGACTCACGCTCGTTCATGTGTAACGCACGCTCCCGGGGACTGGCTGAATCTCAAGTCGGCCTTGCATAAAAAATTCAAGCCCTCATCCATCATTCAGTGGCTAAGGCTCAAAAAAAAAAAAAAAAAAAACCCTGAAATATCTTACAAGCAAAAGGCCAAATTTAAGTCCTCCATTAACTCGACTATTGTCTCGCTATTAATGAAACGAAAAGATAAAGAGCGAGAGAAGAATCCTTAAATGAGGAGGACAGGACGATTGTTCTTTTATTCATGGCGAGAGAAAGGCTGCTCGAGTTCTGCTCAGATGAAGGGAACAGACGGACACTGGAGGGACGCTGCAGCATGAGTGTGTGGATTTATGAAACGAGGACCGGTGACGTTTGAGATTTGTTTACAGGAGGATAAATTAAAAAAAAAAAAAAAAGAAAAAAGGTAACAGAAGACTCACAGAAGGGTGCAGGCAGAAAAAATTGGATCCAGACGAGATCTATGGCGTCTGCGTTGGGGAACACTGGCTATGAGTTGTGGTCATGTGGTGCAACTCAGAAACGTTTTATTGCTCGGAATTAACAGTGAACTGCTGTATTTGTTTTTTATTCGTTCTAGAGACAAGCTAGGCTTTGTAACAATCTTACATTAGAACGGCGACGAACACCAGTTCGTACCCCAGCCCCCTTTTTAAATCTCTTATAATTGATATTACATTTAAAAAATTAATTAAGAAAAACCACAGAGCGCAAACCTCCACCAAGCCCAGCAATCCCTCATATGAACCAAAATGTCAAGCAGACGGCCATGTAAAGAGCGTAAACCTCTGCCAAGCTTAATTTTTTTTATATCAAGTACACAGGACCCCCTCCTGCTTCGGCTTGCTGTAATACAACACATCACAATGTCCTCTCTGACTTCGTTAAGGAAAAGAATTCGACCTGGATCATCTCTAAAATCGGACGGAGGCTTCCCTGTTCAAGACGAAAATCTGCACGGAACTTTTTTGCGTAATCCTGCGAACCAACACACACAAACCGAGGGTAAAACATTACTGCGTTGGCGAAAGTAACAGACAAACAAACAAAACAAGCGTGACTGTTCAATCCGCCATCCTGAAGCCTCTCTAGAGGAGGAAAACGTGTCAGCTCTTACAAAGCACTGGAACCGGAGACTCCTTCCATACATGGTACATAAACATCTTTGCGTGATCAGCGATGATACTTCACTTTGTTTTTCTTTAATTGCAGTGGATTATAAATTATTAAAACGTAAAATCACTACAATATCAAATCGAGGATTGTGCTCGTTCGTCTCTGAGCCATGAACAAACAAATACACGCACACACACACACACTGAGTATTATGGACTGGCCATGGGCATCTCTGTCACAGCACATTGTTCAGGGTCATGGATGTAGATCAGGAAGAGAGGACGAGGGGACGAGAGGATGAGAGGCCCCTCCTCCCTCAATAAATCACTCTCCCCTGTTGCCAAAAGGCCAGGCTGATGAAAAGCTGCAGAAATGAGGATAAACGGCGGAAAAGGGGAGCGTCTCCTTTTAGAAGGTCAGAGAATAGGAGCGACGGCGCTGCTATTTAAATAGACCTCTAAAGAATGGCAGCTGTAACGAGTGATGGAAGGCGGGCGGTGGGAGGTGGGTGGGTTTAACACACCCCTGTTGTCGTGTTGGAGAGCGAAATGTTCCTTCATCTTCAGCAGTCGAGCGGAGCCCCACAGCAAGATGCTGCCACCACCATGTTTCACTGTTCTTTGGGTGATGTCACGTTTTACCTCGCTCTCGTCAGACCTCCTAACACTACACCGACGTCACGCGCCGAGAGCGAGCAGTGAGCAGAACTCCTCAGATACACCAGCTGCTCTCTGTAAGTTTCATGTTTTGATACCGTTTCATTTTGTCCTTTTCCTTCATTTTGGAGGGACGTTCTGTTCTCAGTAATGTCACTGTTGAGTCCCATTTTCTTCTCTTGTTGATGGCCTTCGCGGTGTTCTGAGGAAATTCGCGGTGTTCTGAGGAGTTTGGAACTCTTTATACCCATCTGATGGATGGCTTGAAAATGTCAAGATTTCAAAAGACTTTTTTTTTTTTTTAAATACAAAGTTAGTTAGTCTCTATAATCACATTACAGTTGAACAAATGTCTGTCATGATTCCTCTCTTCACTTCGACCCCAATCTTTACTCTGTCCATCTCGCCGTCAGTCTCTGCGAATGTCCGCCTCACCTTCAGTCTTCGCATCTGTCCATTTTACTCCCCAGCTACACATCTCTCCACCTCGTCTAGTCTCTTCTTCCCCAGTCTCCACGTCTGTCCGTCTTGCTCATGATATCTGTGCCTGCCCGCCTCGCCCTCAGTCCTTGCGCCTGCCCGCCTCGCCCTCAGTCCTTGCGCCTGCCCGCCTCGCCCTCAGTCCTTGCGCCTGCCCGCCTCGCCATCAGTCCTTGCGCCTGCCCGCCTCACCCTCAGTCCCCGCGCCTGCCCGCCTTGCCCTCAGTCTCCGCGCCTTCCCGCCTCGCCTTCAATCTTCGAGCCTTCCCGCCTCGCCCTCAGTCACCGCGCCTGCCCGCCTCGCCCTCACCATCATGCCTGTCTGTCTTGCTCCCAGTTTCCTCGCCTGTCCATTTCGCTCCCAGTCTCCACACCTGTCCGTCTTACCCCCAGGCTCCCCGCCTGTCCGTCTCGCCCTCAGTGTTCGCGTCCACCATGATCTCGTTTTTATCACGTCCATTGCTTTCATGCCCTTCCGTCTTTCCCCTCTCTTATTTTAACACCTTTTATTTGTGTCTCTCATCCCTGTTTCAGCTCTTTCTCTCTCTCTATAAGGTTAAGCAGAGAATGCTGTCCTTTTTTAAAGTGAATGCAATTTAACTATGGCCTCCAGCACCACAGCATCATGAAAAGGACAAGAGAGAATGTGAGACAGAAAGAGTCCACTCTCTCTCTCTCTCTCTCTCTCTCTCTCTCTCTCTCTGAGCCAGTTTAGGTCATGCTGCACTCCCTGACAGGGAGAGGAGATGAGAGGAAGGAAACAGGGGGTCACCAGTGTGGGGGGAGGACACACAAAAGAGAAAAGAGGAGTGAAGAATTATGGGAAAGTGCATTATTCCGTTCTAAATGGTGAGGTTAATTACATTGACGCAGCTGATGTGCTGCACTGTATGTGTGTGTCACCAAAACGCACTACAGTAGTGTGATGGCTCTACGGCTAACATGTACACTCAGGAATACTTCACACACACACACACACACACACACACACACACACACACACACACACACACACACACTTACCTCGGCCTGAAAACTCTTCAGCAGCGGAGCTACCTGCTTGCGCAGATCCTGTAAAAAAAGGTCAGAGGTCAAACCAGAGCATATTAACTTCCTTTAATCAGTCATGAACGTGTGCTGGTTTCTCTTATGGACGTGTTAAAGAGAAGGCTGGCTTTAAAAGAATTTGATGCGTCCTCAGTATCAGTCTCTCGCTCTCTCGCTCTCTCTCTCTCTCACTCACACACACACACACACACAGGTGCATTACATGACTCGTGAGGTTGAATCAATCGTGTCAGATTAAATTACACCTCATGCAAAAGGACGTCAAAGCTGAACAGGCAAATATGAAGCATTAATGTCCTCTGGGTATGTTGACATAAAACACACACACACACACACACACACACACACACACACACACACACACACACACACATACACACACACATACACCATTATTATTTCAACAAATATCAAACTAATAAAAGACTGATAGAGACTGACAGACATCATTATGAAGCAAAAGGATCATCAGAATTTACCTGGAAAAAAATTATAATCATTAAGAAAATATTCAAAATTTAATCTCATATCAAATTAATTCAACAAAAATGATCTTAATAATTTTATAATTTATCATCAGTGCTATTATAAAAAAAAAAAAAGACACTTATAATTATTATCACTAACTTATTATTATTATTATTCATGGATGCAGTACTAATATGAGCCCAACTGACGCGTCTACACATTTGCATTGTCACCAGCAAGAGGCCGCTGGGGTCAGACGGGGTCACCGAGGCCGGCGTTTAGAGGTGAAAGGTCGCTCAGCCGCAGACTGTGCAGCTGCATCAAGCTTTCCGTCATCACATGAACACTCGGCGGCGATCTGCGCAGCTAAATGAAGGATTGTGGACTCCCCCATCTCACCCCACCCCGAAGCTTCCCCCGGGGACAGGAACAACTCGGAGGATTTGATTGGGCAGCCTGTGTGTGTGTGTGTGTGTTGGCTCCTGCCTGGATAACGTTTATGTAAGCACTGCTCAGAGGTCCTGGTGACCCACAGGAAACCTCTGTCAGCAGCTGGTTTACATATAACACGCCAATGCTTGCCAACACACACACACACACACACACACACACACACACACACACACACACACACACACACACACACACACACACACAGAGCCTACTGCGCGGGGAAAGCCGCAGTTCCAGAAGCACAAAGCGATGCAGAGAAGCTGTTTGCGTGTTATTTCGGCTCTGCTGCGTGATGGCGGGGGTTCTGAAGCTACTGAAGATGGGACTTGTGGATCTAAATCTGGTGCTTCACACATAAAACTAAGTGCCGCAGATCCGCGATGTGGGCCGAGATGATCCGTAAAACCATTTCTGCAGTAAAATAAAACCTTTAGGAGCCTCAAGACGTTTATATTCCATTCACATCATGTGCAGTTTATTCAATCAACAGCTATACAGGCATACACCAACCACTGCAACAACCACTACAGTTTCTATGGTAACGGCTAAACCACAGGGATCTAAAATAATAATTACAACAACAGCAATAATAATAATAACAGCTTAAAATCAAACCTGCTAAAAATCCAGTAATATAAAAGAAATTCAGACACAAATACTCATAGATTTAAAAAATTTATAGAAACAGAATGGAGGAAAAAAGGAAGAAAAGAAAAGAACAGGACAGAAAGGAGTTTAAAAAAAGAGTAAAATAAAAAAAGTGCAAAAAACTACAGGAAGGAAACGACAGAAAAGAGTTAATCAGAGAAATGTGAAAAAATAGAAAGAAAAAGAAAGGAAGGAAGAAAGGAAAGAGAGAAGAATTAAACCAAGAAAGTAGTGAGGAAAAAATACAGAAAAAAGAAACAACAAAGAAAAGGAATAAAAGGAAGGAAAGAAAAAAATTAAATAGAGAAAAGAGTGAGGAAGAAACAGAAAGAAAGTAAGAAAGAAAAAAAAGAGTTAAAAATAGGTAAACATGTAGAAAGAAAAAGAAAGGAGAAAAGGAAAGATCAGAAAAGAGTTAAACAACAAAAGCAGTGAGACAAAAATACAAAAAGAAAGAAAAGGAATAAAAAAATTAAACAGAGAAAAAAGTGAGGAAAAAAATAGGAAGATAGTAAGAAAGAAAGTACCGAAAAGATTTAAAAAAGAAAAAGAAAAAAACTGAGACAATAGAAAGAAAAATAAAGAAAGAAAATGAATAAAAGTTAAGAACAGAAAACAGTTAAATAGAGAAAAAAGTGAGGAAAAATATAGAGAAAGAAAATAAGAAAGAAAGAAAGAGGGATACTGTGGAAACTCTAAATAATAATAATAATAATAATAATAATAATGTTGAAGAACTGATTTGATTGGGGGGTGGAATTTTGTGCGGAGTGAGACGGCGGTTTTGGAGACGCGCCTTCGTTACAGGACGATCCGAGACGCGGGGATTTTATTATCTATAAAAGTTCAACCAGAAAAAACACAAACCTGAAATTCCTTCAACCAACAGACGGAAACTGAACCCTGAGCTGGTACGGGTCTGATAGCTCCTTTGTGTGTGAGAATGTGTGTGTGTGAGAGCGTGTGTGTGTGTGTGTGTGTGTGAGAGTGTGTGTGTGTGTGTGTGTTGAGTGTAGATAATGCACTAAACCAATTACTCTGCAGTTTAATAAAGAGCTGAAAACATTTGTAAACTTCAGCAATAAAAAGTGCTCTGAGTTTCAGAAAAAGGATTTAATAAAACGCTGTGATCGTCCCGCGGTCTGCAAACGCCACTCGTGGAAACTTTGGAATAAATAGTTAGCCTTTCTTTCTTTCTTTCTTTTTTTGCTTACCATCCCGGTTAACACTTGAAATTTAATTTAATCTGAATCTCCCTCCTCCCTTCAACCCCCACTTTATTAAAACCTCACCAACAACCACATAAAAACTCCACATGTTACAACCCCGATCCTAATAAACCCTACAAAAAAAAAAAAAAAAACACCTTCAGTTCCTGGTCAATTGAAACAAATTCAATCTGTTCAGCTGGGTTTTGTTTTTCTAATGATTGTATTTTTTCTAATAAAATATTAAAGGGCTAGATTATTTCCAAACTTATTTTATATAATTTGTAATTTAAAACATAACGGTAACTGATGCAACAATCATGAACTGACTGCTGTTACAAAAGAACTGGAGTATAAATAATAATAATAACGATAAAAAAATTATAATAAAAATAAAAATAACAACAGCAACAACAATAATAATAATAGTAATAATAATAGTAAAAAATAACAATAATTAAAAAATCATAATAATAATAATAATAATAATTAAAAAAAAAATCATAATAATAAAAATCATAAAAAAGAATATAAAAAATAATAATAAAATAACAATAATGAAAAATAAGCATAATTTAAATAATAATAAAAATTAATAATAATAATAATAATAATAATATGAATGAATGATAAATGAATGAATAATAATAATAATAATAATATTAATTGCCCAGCAAAAACTGTCGTCTCTCAAAATGGTAAAGAATCCTTTAAAAACTTCCTGGACACAGAATTTGATCCGGATCATCGCCAAACTCTAAAGGCGTCTTCCTTGTTCAAAGCCAAAGCGCTGGTAGAAATTTCATATAAAACTCTTTTTTGTGTAATCCTGCTAACTATTTATATAATCTAAAAAATATAATCTCCTCGGCGGACGTAAAAAATATCGTCCCCAATACTTGACTTACTCCCAACTCTGGCACTTGTTTCTTCTCGACACTAAAGATTATCCCTAAAATTACCGGTAGGCTCCGTACCATCAAATTCACATCATACTGATCACATTGCACTGTACTGTAGGGAGCTCAGTGCTACTGAATACAAACAACACAAGAGTCCACTCTGGTCCACTTATCGGATTGGTCGAGTAGAGTTCCAAGAACTCTGAGATTCCACAGAATTGACATGTTTCACTTTATACATTACGCCGCGCTTCGCAGGTCGAAACGGTTACTACGGTAACGTTAGCCACATCATAAGCGGATATAATAAAGAGAACAATTGCTTGTGACTAAAAATCGCATCATATCTCATCAGATGGAGATGAAATGGAACATGGGAAGGTAATTGAACCAGAAGCATCTCAAATGGGAATTCTGAAATAACGTTAATAATAAGGAAACCGGAGTACCCGGAGGAAACCCACGCAAGCATGCGAAGAGCATCCAAACTCTACACAGGAACAGCCAAGGTCAGACTGAAACCCTAACATACTTTCATCACGAGTGACAAAAATACATTTTTGGTGTTCTGGTTCTTTAAGCCTCGCTAAATCTTACTGCATTAACCGCAATCTGCTTGCACACAACCGTACACCCACGACCCCCCCCCCCTTTCCCCAAACACACACACGGAGAGAAATAAAAGATGGCAGCGAGCTAGGCCACGACTCCAGCGAGGGATTTAAAGTAGGGAATAAAGGAGTGAATAAAGGAGGGAGGGAGCGAGGGAAGGAGTGCTCAGCTGTAATTAGGCCTGACGAGCAGGTCTGCCTGGCAGCCCGCGACTCACCGCCTATTTATAGAGCACAAGAAAAGCTTAGAAAACTGCTGGCAGGGCAAAGTGGACAACACACACACACACACACACACACACACTTACTTGGAGTTGATCCAGCACTATTAAGGACGCAAAGCAACTTGAGTGCCTTTAGTCTCTGAATTCATTTAATCAGGCAGCGAGTAATTTCACTAAAGAAGCTCGCTTCATAAACACGTATTAACATGCTATTACACCAGCCACAGATTTGGAACACAGCCGACTCTGTGCGTGTGTGTGTGTGTGTATATATATATATATATATATATATATATATATATATATATAAAAACACACACACTTACACATATAGATTTTTGCACCCGTGGGTTTCCCCCGGTTTCCTCCCTCAGTCCCAAGGCACGCACATTAGCCTAATTATTTGTTCCAAACTGCCCTTAGATGTGCAAGCCGTTCAGGGTGTACACCCCGCCCTCGCCCAGTGATGGCTGAGACAGGTCCCGGCCTCAAGGCTTAAGATCAAGCGATCCTCCAACACTGTCAGCACTTCTTCATTCCACATATCTGTGACTCGTTCTGGCAAAACCCAGGTCCAGATCCGGATTTCCGTTTTCTTGTTGGTGTAGTAAAGACCGGTATTTGGAACGATCCATGACTCAGCTCGCAGCTCCATAGCAAGATGCTGCCACCACCATGTTTCACCGAGGGTACGATACTGATTCCTTCAGGTGGTATCTTCCTTATCTTTTCGAATCCCGGACGATAAATACAACGTACCTCCCTCTCATCGGAGCAGAACGCACATTTCCACACGGAATGAGGATGGGGGCTAATTCCGGTAAGCCTGGATGAAAAAAGGGCTTCCATCTGTCCACTCCACCCCGCGGGCCCAGACGTGTGAGGAATAAGAGAGTGCTGTCACATGCAGGGAGTGAGCAGCTCTCGCCAGATCTCACCGCTGCTCTCTAAATGTTGCTGGAGGTCTCTTGGCAGCGTCACCGCAGACATCTCATCGTGTCTTTTCATCGATTTTAGAGGGACGTCCTGTTTTTGGTGTCCCGTTTTCTCCCCTTGTTGTTGATGGTCTTCATGGTGTTCTGTGGTTCATCTAATGCTTCAGAGATACGAAATTATGTTGAACCGCTGTGCTAATCATTAGCTTCCAACATGCTTTAGACGCTCGTCGGTACTTCAGCTGTTCTGTTACCTATATTGAGGTTCAGGTTATTACACACTATACACACACACACATCCCTCTGACCCAACGTCCCTGCAGTGTGTCACATGACCTATACACTCTGACAACACCTGACTGAGAGACGGGCGGTACCACCCTAAGATCATCTCGCCCGCACAGCGTTACGCGTCGCTTCTACTGACTCTCTCATTCACCGAACCGCTTAATCCTATAACAGACGCGGGCCAACACTGGGCGAAGGTGGGGTACAATCTGGAACTGCCAGTTAGCCTAATGTGCATGTCTTTGGACTCTGGGAGGAAACTAGAATACCAGGAGGAAACCCACACAAGCACAGGAAGAACATGGAAACGCCATACAGAAATGCCCAAAGCCCAGTCCGGGACCTTTTTGTTGTGAGGTGGACGTGCTAACCACTACGCCCCCCCCCCTCCCTCTCTCTCTCTCTGGTGACTTTTTGCTCAAAAGCTAAGGCTCCAGGTATGTTTACAATTTCACACCCTTCTGTGAAAAGGGATAACGAAGCTGCAAAAGATGAGTGCGGTACAAAAGCTCAAGCGAGGAAATACACCGGAACAAACCATGTACCATACACACACACACACACACACACACACACGTGTGCGCTTGGGGAAAATCATTTCCTGAGTAGGCGCCAGGAGGTGTGAGGAGTGTTTGATGAGGCATTTGAGCAAGACAGACGCGTAAGCACGGGAAGACAAAGTAAAAGAGAGAGAGAGCGAAACTGATGAAAGACATGAAGTAGCAGCAGTTACAATGAGCTAAGACACACAGCAGACAGGTGCGTGTGTGTGTGTGTGTGTGTGAGAGAGAGAGTGAGAGAGGAAGGGGGGAGAGGGAGAGAGAGAGAGAGAGAGAGAGAGAGAGAGAGAGAGAGAGAGAGAGAGAGAGATGCAGTCGGCCCTC
>JAQMYF010000008.1:27316049-27339536 GCA_030014195.1 Neosilurus mollespiculum
CACACACACACACACACACACACACACACACACACACACACACACACACACACACACACACACATTCATTAACACTGACTTCAACAATGACCTTTAAAACACTTCAGAAAAATCTCTCACACACACACACACGTTTATTTCTTCAACTTGGAAAAGTATTTGCACTAAGGTGAAAATGAAAGCTGCACGCAATCATTGGATTAGTTGTGTGTGTGTGTGTGTGTGTGTGTGTGTGTGTGTGTGTGTGTGTGTGTGTGTGTGTGTGTGATGTTAAAGCCATATTTATGATGCCAAACTGAAGGTTTCTTAAACACACACCCACACACAGGAAAGTATATTTGTGAAAGAAAAACACACTCTCTCTTCCTCACACACACTCTAAGCTGGACCTCCTTCGACATCACATGTGCCATCATGGAAAAATGCACACACAACAATAAAATAAAACACTCCTCCTGGCCTCATTTACACACACACACACACACACACACACACACACGTTCAGGGTGTGTATTGTTGTGGGATTTGGGACATTACTGCTGAATGTTGCAGAGTTGTCAAGACAGGGGTGCCGAATTCATAATGAGCAACATTCGCACGTACGCACACACCCACACACACACACACACACACTCCCTGCCCCAGTGCTCATATGAGTTAACACAAACTCCAGAAGATGTCTGTTCCACGTACACAAACAGCCATTTTATTGAAACTGTGTGTCTGTGAGTGTGTGCGTGCATACATGTATACAGAAGCACACACACGTAGATTTTCCTTTGATAATGTGTGTGTGTGTGTGTGTGTGTGTGTATGCTTGAGTGCATGTGTTTGGCTCTTTTGATGTGCGTCTTTGTGTCAATTTCTGTAAAATTAAATCCACTTTTTTTTTCCCAACGTGCATGAAAAGTGTTGTCTGCTAAAGTCTTTTGATAGTTGTGCGTGCGTGCGTGTGTGTGCGTGCGTGCGTGTGCGCATGTGCGTGTGTGCGTGCGTGTGTTGTCACTCCTTTGATGGTAAATGTGAGTGAGGGTGTTTTGGTATTATCTCTAAATAAGGAAGGGAGGGCAATTCAGTGGCTATCTTCTGCTCATCTATCCATGACCAAGCTTGAGAGCGAGAGAGAGAGAGAAAGAGAGAGAGAGAAAGGGGGGATGGAGGCTGCTGATGAAGGAAGGAAGGAAGGAGGAGGAGGAGGAGGGGAGAGATAAAGAACGAGTACAGGGTAGGAGATCGAGGACTGGGGGTGGAGTGTACCACTGTGTACAGGAAAGGGGGGGGGGTGTGCATGAGTGAGTACGAAGGAGAAGAAGCAAAGGGAGAAGGAGCGTGAAACACACACACACACACACACACACACACACACACACACACACACACAGTGTCAGATCTTCTTTCTCCAGTGCAGACATTGGAAGATGGATGACAGGGGGCTGAGCGTTGCTTCTCTGGGGAAATGGAATTCCCATTCCCTGTCTGCGGGCCCCCAGGCCATCCGCTCTAACTCCCCCATCACACACACACACACACACACACACACACACACACACACAGTTACCCTGAGGCAGCCCTCGGGACCGAGCTGTGATCACATCACTGGGTTCCAATAACCGTGTACAGTGTGGAGCAGCTCACACAGGAAGACCTGGGAAGAAGTTTAAAGGTGCTCTAAGGAGATTCTTAGCGTTAAAGGTGACGTTGTGCCATTTGCTTACAGGAACCTGCTTCCCAGAATCCACCGGGAACTTTTTTAGCTCCTCCTCCAGGAACTGCCGAGACACAGCTTGCGGCAATTTTTTTAAACAGGCGTGGTTAATCAAAAAGGTTGCAAGAGTTCTGCATGCTTCTTGTCAAATTTTTCACCCAAAAATATCAAGAGGGAAACCCTGCCTTGTTCTCTGGGCGGAAGGCTCCTCATTCGTCAATCGTAAGAACTCACGGATGAAGGAGAGGGCAGACAGAGCCTGGTGCCTCAGTGATTAAGGCTCTGGGTAACTAATCAGAAGGTTTGTGGGTTCAAGTCCCAGTATCACCAATATGCCACTGTTGAGCACTTGAGCAAGGCATCTTGACCCTCTACGCAGTAAGAAAGCCATCAATGCAAATACGTTGGTCTGTGCCGCCACTTGAGCCGCGATTCTCCAGCTTCACTCAAGTCTTCTGCTTCTTTGGGTATTTTCTTTTTGTAACCCTCCCACTAAAGACATGACTAACCACATCCTCGCTTGGCCTCGGCCTAAAGGACGTCCTCAAAGATATCCGGGGCTTCTGAATAGTTGTACCCCTAGAGATTGATCAAACTTGATAAAACTTATTCCATCCGACGACACCACAGTCTACGCTCAATGACTTGGGTCCAGTGATTCATTTTGTCTAAGCATAGACTTTATCTTGGATTCAGTTCGGTCCATGTCAGATACAGGGAGAAAACAAAAAATGCCATGGCGGCCTTGCGAGCCTTACTTCGCTCAAGGCAGCTACTTGCTTGACATGGACAAGAACCTCCTGTTTTGACAAAAGGCCAATCACGTTCAAATCGTTAAGGCGAAATCGAATGTACGGAAGCCTCTGATGCGAAACAGAAGGTTGTTCAGCCACAGCGGCGGAGTTCACGTTCTTGAAATGATGTAGCTGTGTGTCGGTTTTCACACTCGCCATATTTCAAAATGGCCACAATTCCTGTAGGACGGAAGAGCGCCAAGGTATTCAGGAATGGATTGTGGTTCCTGGCCAGGTTCTTAACCCTCCTCCCTCACTGCTGATGAGGTGAAGCTTAAAGGTCTGATGAAGGGATTGTCCAATCTTATTCACACCTGTGACTCGGGTGGCCGCAAGACTTGACTTCAACCACCAGATGCTGAACCTGGTTCAATGTAATCCTGCTTGGTTCCAAGAAACTCCGCTTCCTACAACTCGAAACCTCTGACCTGAGGAAGTTTTGTGCCTCATCCATGATGGGATGATGCTGTAAATTCAAGATTCTCTACTTGATACCCTGAGAGATTTGGGCACTACTCCTTGTTTGGTCTAAGATGGGGCTTCCAGGGGGTCCAGCTCACATCAGAATGTTCCAGAACACCTATGCGTCTCCAAAATCCAAGCATCAATGGGTTCGCACACTGATCTCATTTGATTTGATCTGTTCTTTTGGCGTATTTTATGCATCGACTCATGCACATCCAAGCACGGCATAAATACCAAGTTTGGTTATAATCCTGGAATAGCGAAAAAGATGAACAGTAGTTTGAGTGTAGCTGCATTAACAAGGACGCACGCAGCTCGTCCCAGGCTTACTGAATTATGTATCGCTCCTCTGATCCGTGCGCTAATTTGGTCAGATGTTGCGCACCGCTCTGATCTTCTACAGAGCGCCTCGAACGCGCCGAGCTCTTTGATGAGAAGTGAGAACTGTTCTCGCTGCTTTGTGTTTGTGTGCGTGAGTACCAATAATACTCCGAGTGCTAACTGGAGTGTCTGTGGAGGTACTGCCTCTCATCACCATCTGCCACCGCTCATAAAGGAGATGCTCCGTGCTAAACCGTCTATTATCTGATATGAAGAGATACACCACATCAAATAAAAACACATTATGCTTTCCTTCACTGAGTGTAGGAGGGAATTACAGTCACCACGGCGAAGCCGGCACAGTTAGCCCACTGCTGCCTGAATGTAATGTACAAATAAACCTTTATTATTTCCGAGAGAACTCCGAGAGAAGTCCAGCGGTGCGAATGAGACGAGAATCGGCTTTAATACCATACTGCTAACGGACTTGACTAATTATTTTGGTTAGCATTGAGTACTAGGTTTACATTCTGTATTACTGTTTCTATAGTAACAGGGAGTTGTATAGAGGATGCTCTACATATACAAATTAAAAAACTGGATAACTGTACATCTGGTAAAGTTTTCTGTAAGGAATTTTTATGTTTACATTTACGTCATTTGGCAGATGCCCTTATCCAGAGTGACTTGCATTTATATCTGTTATACAACAGAGCAAATAAAGGTTTAAGGGCCTTGTTCAAGGTCCCAACAGTGGCACCGTGGTGGTACTGAGGCTTGAACCCCAAACTTCAGATCAGTAACCCAGAGCCTTAACCACTGAGCCACCACTACCCGTAGCTTATGTTTATTACTTTATGTTTTGTGAAGGCTGTAGTCAGGCTTAAATATAAAACAACCATTTTAAACATTTGTGAAGGCTGTAGCCAGGTTTAAATATAAAATTCCCTTCATTTTTTGTTTTGTTTTTTTGTTTTTTAAATTTCAGTAGTGTAAAAAGCTAGCTGTAATTCCATGTTAAATTGATTAGCAGATTTTAAATGTTTTTCTGTGCATGATTTGAATGGAGCGTCTTCTGCCTACACTTCCTCTATCCTATATTACTACACCTCCTGCCGCCTGAAGAACACAATTACAGCTAGGCATAACGAAGCTTGCACAACCTGCTAACAACCACCTGCGGTTCCTTTTTTTTGTTTCCACAATTTCAATTGTTTTCGATTTATATGTTTTATTGTACCGTGTAGACGCCTACCGATCTCAACAAATAATCTTAAAAACAGTTTACTTCTCCGATTAAAACGATAGCTAGAACGACTGCTTCTGTTGTTTGTGGCAAAAGTGTTGTGTTAGCCTCGTGGCTCGTTAGCTACGCCTCGTAATCATCGCATAAACAGCATTTGAGAAATTATAGCATGCTAACAATTACAAGTGGATTTAATTATTACGCTTCAAAACGACAAGTTACATTAGATAAGATGACACGCTTAGCGTTAGCTGCACTACATAGAACTTGGATTAACCGAACTTGAATTTCCGCGTGTTGAAAAAGAGGATCTAAAAGCTCGTTGAAAAAAGTGAGGTCGTAGATTAAGAAACGCCGTGTGTACGGGGTGTGCGAGTAAATGCTGAGACCGGAATCAATTCTCGAATGTAGAACTCAATCAAGGCGCTCGATTAAAGATGAACACAGTCGTTATGATGATGAACGGAGATCGCTGACTCAGCAGAGATACGTGTACACAGTCGCGTTGGGGAGCATGTTAAGAAATGTCTCTCAGGTGGGGGATGAAAAATAGCTGACTGTGTGTGTGTGTGTGTGTGTGTTTGTTGCTGACGAATACAGCCAGCTGCGCACAGCCGGGTCCTTAAAGCCAAACTGATCATATCAACTGTCACGGATGAGACGGATAAGCTGTGCGTGCGCGCATGTGTGTGTGTGTATACACACGTTCGCCCATCAAATCCTCAGATTAGCCGGCACGTTAGCACTGTCCCTTTTAATTACTCTAAAGATTTCCCCGCTCTGATAGTAGCAGTAGTGCTCCATAATGCCTTCGTATCAGAGGCGACACGGTAAAAAGCTTCGCTTTGTTAAGAAAGAATCATGAAAAAACACGTCTTGTTGCCGACATTTAGCTTGATTTCACGGTGGTTCTCTGACAATACAGGAGATACTTCACGTGGGAATGGCCGCCATTTTAAAACGGGAATCTGTACTGTACCCGCGTTACATCTGGGATATATCCAATGTGAATTATAATAAAAGATAAATATTCATTGGAGTACTATTAAACTCTTTAAAAATACGTCAAGGCCTTCATTCTGAGAATTATGTGACACCCGATCCGGAAATGACCAACAACACCCCCGCCCCACCCCTATCAATAGTCAAATCTGATTGGATGGTTATAAAATTCTACAGCTTAATCCAGTCTCTCTCTCTCTCTCTCTCTCACACACACACCTACAGTCTTTCCATAAAACATGCCTATTAGTCTACAAAATAATTTCCACTAATATAATAATGATGGGAATTATAATAATAATAATAATAACTAGAAATGTACTCAGACAGTGCAAACCTCCACCAAGGTAGAGCAATCTCCAAACTTTTTAATCCAGGCTTTATCTTTCAAAACCCTCCTGAATTCACATCTGGATCTGGATCACACCCAGAATCTAATCACTTTGTTGGCCCGAGACCCACGTTTGGAAATTTCATGGAAATTCCTCCATTAGTTCTTCGATTTATCGTGCTAACACACACACACACACCCACACTCCCATAACCCCCCCCCCCCCCCCACATGGAGGTAATATTATTATTTTAAGGGATATTGACTATATACTGTAAAACCCACACAATCCTGTACTTCTATCTTTGTGTGTCCCTTTTAAAAGAGCTCACTCTTTTGGATAAAATGGTGTTCTGGTTCTCACTATGTAGCAAGTACAAGCACACACACACGGCATGGGAAAGTTTTCATGTGGGTCAGAGGCAGCTATCAGTCCCGAACATCTCACTATTCAAGCATTTTGAGGAGAATAAGACTCAGAACAGTCTGATAGGAGCAACTCGACCCAAACACACAGACACACAGACACACATACACACACACACACACTCCATTTAATTCTGTAGTGTTTCGATCGTTCATTCTACAAGAAGTGCTTACTGAAAACACTGCGTGTGTGTGTGTGTGTGTGTGTGTGTGTGTGTTGTTGAACAACAGACAGCACTTAGCATCGACTCTGTGCATTTTCAGGCAGTGAGGTCATGATTGCCCAAAGTAACGAAGGCTTCACAGCAGTAGTCTCTAGCGCCACCTTATTTCCTGATTTCACCCACGAACGAACACACACACACACACACACACACACACACACACACACACACCGCCTCCTCCATCAGCTTAACAGGAGGCGAATTCCTCCTTTCTTCACTCCTCCCAAATTCCCCAGCCAGCGAGGACATACAGGAACGCCTCTTAAATCAAGAGCTTGTTACAGCTTTGTGTGTGCTTGTGTTTGTGTGTGTGTGTGTGTGTGTGTTTGTGTGCGTGTGTGTGTGTGCATGTGTGCCTGGCTGGTAAACAAGCCTGCGTGGTTGGACTTACACACACAGGCCTATAATTAACTGAGAAGACGCCAGGCAGCCTGAGCAGGCACACTGCCAGCCAGGATCAGGCCCTAATTACCAACGCTGTCTCTGATAGAACACCACACACACACACACACACACACACCTAAAAGGATCAGGCAGTCGAAGCGCCATTACAAACACCTCTGAGACTTACTTCCACTCTAACTCGGCTGAACACCGCCGTAAGCACCTGTAGTCTGTAATCTCGCCCTAATCTCGCTGCGAGAACTCACTCGGTTCTCAAACGGTTCCACCATCACCACCACGCGCGTCCCTCTTATGACCTCAAGTGACTGGTAGGTCCAAGGTTCGTAAAGTGGGTTCCCGGCGTCGAGTCCCAGGAAAAATTCCGGGGACGAAATCTCACCGCATCCACAAAGAACGTCACGTGATTTAAATCCGGGTTCCACAAGTAGACACACCTGAACAAGTACAGAATGGATTCTCATACACATCTCTATATATTTTTGGAGGGGTGCAGCACAGCCCAAGTATCCCTCCATTACATTTTGGAGATGACCCGGATCAAATTCTGGACCAAGAATTTTTTTTTAAAGTTTCTGTAAGATCGAATGTTTTTTTTTTTTCCCAAGGAAGTTATACGTTACAGCAGGGCCAGCAGGGGGTGCTGTGTACAATTTTTTTTCAGCTTGGTGGGGGGTTTGCGCTCTCTGGCCGCTTTGCTTCTGATAATGAAAGGTCTACTATCCCGGGAGTAACCGGGTGTAGAAGAACGTGAGTCACGACGTTTTTATTATTCAAAAAGCCGTGCAAAAAAACCAAATAAAAAGGAACATATCCGGTACGTGATGAAGGCACTGCACCAAAACATTTACTCCGTCCCTCCTTCTTCTTCCTTTTCACCGGGTATTCTGTTTATTTAATAATCAGAGTCTAGAAAGCACGTGTTTAGGGTGAAACTGGAACTCATCGGCTCAGACAAGCGAAACTCCCGTCCTGCTCTTAACATCGCCCCTAGCGCTCTGACACACACCTCGCATTCTTACTTAACCAATCCTCTCACGCCTTATTCAAGCATGTGTGTGTGTGTAAATATGTGAGTGCGCACACACACGCACACACACTCACACACATACCAATGTATTCGCCTTTGGGCAAAGGTGTTCACGTCAGTGAAATATGCGTGGCTTGTACTGGCTGTCTGGAGCCTAAATCCAGCACCCGGGGTGAAAAATGAGCCTTCGAGCGTGCACAGTGTCTGCATGTTGGCCCTTCTGAAGGTCACACTCCAGATTAGCGCCACTGTCCACCTGTATTTGTTTAACTAATGGGGGGAAAATACGGGCAAATAATAAAAATTTTCCTTCTCCGCGAATGACCTTTAAGGGGAGATAAGAGGGTCTGTTTAATGCAAGTCGCCTTTTCTGAAAACGAAAAACCCTCCACACACACACACACACACACACACACCTCAGTGTAGAAATGCCTTCAAGTACTGCCCCCCCCCCCTCCCCCGAAGACTTCAAGCACACAGGTCTCCAACAGCTTGATCGACGATCGGTTAAAGTGTTCCTTCGCCACAAACAGCTCGTTGTGGTATTGGCTCGGCGCTGTGGGAAAAAGGTCACTGGGAAGAAATTTCTTTCAGGGTGCGTGAGGATCTGGAGTTGTGTGTGTGCGCTCGCCGAGCCCATGCTGATTGACAGGATTAAGAAGCAGGAAGGCAGTTTCTGTGTCTTTTGTGCTGCTACGCACACACGTACCCCCCCCCCTCCCCCCCCCTCTCTCTCTCTCTCATTACACAATTTCACCCATCACCATTTCCCAACCTTCGGCTGTCCATTTCTTTTCCGCTGAACCATCCCGGACAAGTGGTACCTTCTCCTTCCGGGTCTCACATCCACAGCCAACCAGAACCTGATGTGCTTTTGTGCTCCCCATAGTTGAACGGCGTGGTTTCCTTCCTGTAGCGTTTCCGCCTCAGATTTGGGTTCTGGGGGGGGGGTTTGTTCGTCGTTGTTGTGGGAGAAAATCCGAGGATGTTTCAAGGCTACGTGCCGTGTTCGTCGTCATACGGATTACATCCTACAAGCTCTGCACCTGTACGTACAGGACTTCTTACCATTCACCGCTGCAACACGATTGGCTGATTGGATAACGTGCATGAACGAATACGTGTCGGGGTTTTTTGGACACATTATGCACGAAGCTCATGACACCGAAGCTCCAGCTAGCTAGTTTACTTACTCACACTGACACAAATTTTTAGAAGTTGTCAATCATTCCCTGATTTTCTGAACCGATGAATCCGAATCAGGGTCGCAGGGAGGCTTGTACCCGTGTTGAAAGGCTCTACTAAAGTTTAGGATGAATCCTAGTTCTAAATAATATTTAATTCATTATAGTTTCTCTGATTATTTATATAATAACGTCGTTCTCTTTTTATAACACAGAAGGGTGAAAATACACGTTATTAATAGATATACAAGTTCAATACAGCGATCAGTCCTCACTCAGCGTTTACTCGCCGCTTCATCGCCCGTCTCTTGTATTCGTTCAACGGAACTGCAGTCCATTTTTACTTCTTTGTCAAATCTTTTCCGGGTGGAGGCACCACGCAGAAGTAACAATAGTACGATCAGTGAGCTCTCTCCAAATCACTGGCACAGCAAAGGAACTCAATTTCTTTCCCTCTTCAACCACTAAGAAAGATTTGTTGCGCAACTGGTGTAAAACGTGTAACCCGGGCCTGGGCCTGGTCCCAATCCCCAATTTTGCACCCAAATTAAAGGTGGTAGGATTTCTTAACCAAGGCAGTTACAGGGTGGCGGGGAGCAAATATTTTTTTTCCCTTTTTATGACCTAAATTTTGCTTGTGCTTCTGCGAAACCTTCTCAGGTGGAATGACTTGAAAATCGCCAGTTTATCGTTTATAATAATAATAATATATAATCAGTTCCACGATACTTTGGGAAGTCCTTGTTGGCTTGTTTGCACCACACACACACACACACACACACACACACACACCTTTGTACATTTTGCTTCCTAACCCTAATACTGCGCTGTCGTGATGCAAGTCACTACAAACATCGCACAAGTTATTTGCACTGTTCATACAAGTACAAAGCACGTCCTCATCTGAACAAACAAACAAAACAATGATGCGTCACTCGAGATTCAGTGAAAGATTATTATTATTATTATTATTATTATTATTATTATAAGAGCCAGTCAACAACTCTAAACATCATTTTCATTCCCAGAGGCCCAAGATGAGTAAAGTTTGAATATATTTATTCCAGAAGCAGCCCGGTGTTACTTATAGCTGTCGATATTCCTGATTTTAATTATATAGAGACTCTCACCACACAGGGTTTATCACAACAGCATACAGGACTAGCTATTTTGTTTATTTACTTATTTACAAGCTTCCGCTTACTGCTATACACAAGCTTCTTATTCCCTATAAATTATCACTACATACTGTGGATATTAACAGCACTTCATTTACATTTACAGCATTTGGCAGACGCTCTTATCCAGAGCGACTTACAATTATTATTTTTTATACAGCTGAGCAATTGATGGTTAAGGGCCTTGCTCAAGGGCCCAACAGTGGTGATAGTGGGGATTGAACCGTCGACCTTTGGGTCAGTAACCCATCACCTTAACCACTAAGCCACCGCTGCCATGCGTGTTTGTGATATAACTCAAAAAGTTAGAAACAGACTTTATAGACTTTTTTCTAGAGTAGGGTATGGTGCAAGTAACGAAATAAAAAGCAGTTAAGGTCAATAAGTGAAAATAATGTGTGAATGAAAGTTCCTTAGATGCCCACTAGGGGGAGACATTTCATTCTAACTACACCTAGTTATAAAGAAACCCGCAGCCTTCAGGGGACCTTCATTCGTGCATTCTAATCTCCCTAATCTCAACCATCACAACCCAATGCCTAACCTCAGCCTTCACCCTTACACTAACCTAAACCTGATTCTAACCAGGAACCGAAAACTAACCCTAAGTCTTAACCCTTAAACAGCCTTATAAAAGAGCGGGGACCAGCAAAAAGTCCTCACTTTGTAAAATCGCCTTCACTCTGTTGGTTAAAAATGTATGTAGCAAGTCCTCACTATGTGGGAAGTAAAAGTACACACACACACACACACACACACCCCCTCAGAGCCCTGTATCTACTAAAAGGACTGTGTGTAAATTATGGATATGCGCAGACATGAAAGAAATGGATTTAAGTGATAAATGTAGAGAGAGTGTGTGTGTGTGAGTGCAAGAGAGAACACGGAGAAAAGCGAATAAGACACATTTTGACACAGTTGTGCTAAATTCGATCCGACACGGCATTACTAATCCCTCGCCGGTCTAAAAACAAACCAAATCCAAGCAACGGCTACTATACGTCAGTGCCTCTGAGCGAAAATAAAGAAAGAAAGAAAGAAACATTAAAAAATGTATTTATATATATATTTATATGCATACATCAAAATAATAATTGAATAAAAATAAAATGATCATAATTCATCTGGAGCATTGGAGTAAAACTGAGAAAACTGGCACGTCTGTCCTGAAGCGCAGAGGGATTTGTATCTGCCACAGAGAATTAAAAGTGTAATAATGACTTCCGCCAGCACCGTGTTTATCCCCCGACTTCTCCGAACATCACGGCAGCACACCAAAACACAAGACTCCAGACACGAACCTGTGCCGTGCCGGGTAGTAACTAAATGTGCGGAGCACCTGTGCTTTTATTGTGCGTCGCCTGTTTGAATGGATGTGCATCTGGAGACTTGATGTCTACTTTTCCACATTAAACACTTTTACCGTCCTACGCTACTACATTAACTTTTAAATTAATACACAAAAAAAAAAAAATAAAGGAAATATTTAGGGCCTGTATCCACTAAAAACAACCCAAGTGTACATTCATATAGTACGACAATACAGCATAACAAAAACAAACATCTAGCACTTCCGCATGCCTTCTTTGTGAAGGGTAAGGCTCTGTTTACTTTAGAAAGGTCAGAAAAAACAATGGACAAAAACGGCGCACTGGCATTGGCGGTCGCTCTCGACATGGGAATTGAGACACCTTTTCAAACGAAACGTCTCGACGGATGAGATAAACTGTACACCAAAGCAGCATCCAAAGTACCACTGACTAGCGCAAGGGTGGTGCACTGTGTTAGTCCCACCTCCTTCTTTGTTCTGATTGGTCAATGAGAGAGACGTGACACTGACAAGTTCAGCAGGTGAACAAAGCCGGGGGCGTTGAAAAGCTCCCTGAACAAAAACAAATAAATAAATAAACCAGTTTCTTAGAAAAAAGCCTTCGTGTACATGTACAGAGTTCTTGTTTCTGATTGGTCTGCTTGGGTTTCGCTTTGGATGGCTGTACGACTAGGAAAGTGGTACCAGGTTTAGGATTAATTCACTGTAGTGTACGTGGATTTGTATATGCTACATGGGAAACAGCACAGTTTGATTGGTCTGCGGATTAAAAACAAGAATACATTATCCCAAGTGGATAATTACTGAGACAAAACACATACCATAAAAATCTTGTTTTAATTTGTTTTTCTTATATTTGTACGTAGTAGTATATACTAAAACTTCGAATAAGTTAAACACACACACACACACACACACACACACACACACACAGTAAAGAAGCTTGGTTTACTTATGTTTCCATGTAGTATATACTAAAGTAGCAGGTGCCGTTAAAAAGGCACCGTTAGCCACACAGCGCTTAGCTCTGCACAGAGCATGCCCGACCTCACCTGCACCGTCTTTGTCATGGTTAAATTATTTAAAAAATCTTGATGTAGTTTGACTTATGTTCCCGTGTAGCATTACCTAAAACACATTATTCACCTCAGGCTCACTGAATTAACTGATGGGTAATGATTACATGGCTCATTTGAATAATTGATTGTGATTGGTCAGTCATGGCATTATACGGTCTGTTACGTACAGCACAGCGTTGCTATGGACTACACCAGGGGATTATTTTGCAATAACGCCCTGTTGTAAATTCTCCCTTACGTAACAGATTTTGGCATGGATTATTGTGGTATAACACACAATCGGTCATGTGTTACTCCTTAATTGAGCAACTTTCACCATTTCTAAACGCTTTTCGTTTTAATATTTCTTCATTCTGAACAGGCCAGGTTTTTTTTTTATGATACTAAGAACAATCTCATTGCTAATACGAAAGAGTCTCTATAGTAAAAACTTACACTGCGACTCATATTGCAGAAACTAATTCAATAAAGAATAGCATACGTGCTAACAGGAACTAGCTGGATTCTGTGACAACATTAAATTCCACTATAAATGGATAAAAAACTTTAAATGCTGCTGTTCATCAGATACCTGATCCTGATGCCGGATATACAGATGCGGATGTTTCAGGGTTGGTTAAGATTTCAAGTTTTCTTTTCCTTTAATCAGTCGTTTCATTTCTTCCATGTTTTAACACTCACACGTGGGCTCGATCTCTTTTGTCTTCTCCACTCGTCCAGCTGTTTCGGTGCGAAACTGCGTGTAATAACCATCTGGTCAGCGGTGTTGCGGAAAAGTGTCGATGCAGGCAGATGTGTTGACGAGGTGCTTATCTACGGCGGACAGGCTTTAATGGCGATCGGGGCTGCGCACGAGCTTTCGCGAAAACCTTGGCATTTTGATTTAGGCAGAATTTAAATTTGAATTTGAACACGACCTACGTCCTTTGCGGCGAGTATGTGTGTGTGTACGTGTGTGTAAGTACTGGGGGGTGGGGTGGGGGGCGGTATCTCTAGCTTGTTCAGTTGTACCGTGCTCTGCAAATGTCGGGCCGTTTCTAAGACATGTGATGAGCCAATAATAAATTTCACATTACGATATGAACTTGACCTTTAACGTTACCTAAAGATCAAGGTCTTAACCACAAGGGTGCCTCTGTCCACCCAGCAGTATAAATAGGTACCAGTAAAAAATACTGGGAAGGTAACATGCGATGGACTAGCGTCTCATCCAGGAGGAGCTGAACTCCTAGTTGCTTCAAGCTTCGGAAATGGGGGATAAGCACCGGCCTGATGAGCCACTAGGCTCGTGTGCAAATGCCCATCAGACTTACTTATTATTATTATTATTATTATTATGATGCCTGCTTTGTGCACAGTGGCATGATGGTTCGCATGTTCGCCTTACAGCAAGAAGGTCCTGGTTTTGGCAAAGGTGTTTCTATGCGGAATTTGCATGTTCTCCCCGTGCTCGCGTGGGTTTCCTCCAGGTACCCCAGTCCACAGACATGCACATTAGGCTAACTGACTGTTCCAAATTTCCCCTAGGTGTTAATGGTTGTGTGTGCTAGCCCTGCAATGGTCTGCCGAGCTATTCATGATGTACCCTGCATTAGCCCAGATGTCAACATCAGTACGAGTGGTCACTAAAGAAACGACAACACAGTAAAGGAACGCATTAATATAAACCTGCGAAACAACTCCGTTCCTGTTATCGCTTACGTGGCAGCTAGAAACTTCTTTATTTCCCAGACTGTGTCTTCGGTACAACACCGTATACTAGCGCAACATAAAACTCCCAGGGACTGACCACACTGCCAGGAAGACCTGGCACTAGACCTGGGCCTTGATGGCCTTTTCAGCTAGAAAGCGGCTACCCGCCGTTCTCCTCATTTATCCTCCACAGCCACAAACTGAGTGTGCCATGACACCTATCCCCCTCTAAGATCTCTTAAAGGAAGGCTGGCAACGACGACACGCACGTTACTCTGAGCAAGACGTTACTACAGAAACAATAAAGCATAAGAAGAAGCGCTTCAATACTGCATAAACCCATGATAGGAATTACAGCTGCACTCTTGACCGGGCCGCTGATCTACAAAATGACTCGATATCTTCGGACCAATCAGAAACGAGAGTTTAACATCGCTGTCGTGTGCAAATAATGAATATGGTATTAACCATTGTGTAAATCTGTTGTGTTGTACACGCGGTCTGGAACTCGCAGCAGGTGCGAGACGACGTTTCTTCACTTTTGTCTGGGAGAAGAAGAAAAAAAATCCGTAAAATAAAACGTCTCGGCTGGGATGAAAGCACGGCAGCATTTAGGAGCGAGTGTAAGGAAAACAGGCGAGCAGCAGAACGCCATTAGAAGAGGTGGAGGAGGAAGGGGGAAAAAAAAAAAAAAAGGCATGGCACACTTATATGGTCGTACACACACCATTCCCACCAGCAGAAGCTCACCGACTTCACTCCTTCAGCCTACTCCTTCATGAATAATTCACGCGCTCATTAATTATTCATTACAACATTCCAAATAACAACAATGACAACGCTGCTTTGTTTCCAGTCGTGCTGCGGCAGGCCCGTTGCCATGGGAGCGCCTGATAAACAATGCGATTCCCAGATGATTCCTCTTTGTGGAGATGTTACGCACTCGACGGAGAACAAAGTAGGTCAGAGCAAAACAGCTCTCGAGGGGACTGGCGGCTTTAACATGCTAACAAAAACAGTAATTAGGTAAAAGTAGATGCTCGGCCGTTCAGGATGCACCGACGCGTAGCTTTCTTTCTTTTCAATACAATGCTGATATCTGGGTTCAGAGCATTAACCCATCCCTGATATAACGGGCTGTTAATAACCAAAATGTTTCTGCTGGTAAGTTCTGAACACGTCCCTCGCTTTGTTTGAACTAAATCCACACAATTTAGTGGAAATATTGACCGTGTCACATCAGGAAAATTAATTCAGACAGGAGAGCCAATCAGAAACCAGTATGATCTTTGTCCAAAATCGGTTTTGGGTCAGTCAGCATCCAGATGGTATCAACGACCCCTTAGTCCACATATCACCATATATGGACATTGTGCAAAAGTTTGCACGCCCTTTTGAAGGAAATGAAGATGAGCAAACAACAGTCATGAGTCATGATGTAATCGGAAAGTAATTAAGGTGACAAAAGCATGTCAACAAAATATTTCACTGCACTCACTTAAAGGTGCCTATTCACTAATGAGTGGCCAACTGTTTTATCTTCCAGTAACAGTTCGTTTTGGCTGAATGTAACCTCACAGGCTCAGTATCTCCCATTAGTCACCTGTTCTACAACTTGTTTTGGTTCCGTATCTGGGTATCTAGTACATACGCAATAACGTCGCAGTGCAACACCGATCCGGAGAAAGTGGAGAAGTCCGAGATCATGTGTGCAGAGACAGAAGAAGAAAAAAAAAAAAAAAAAAAAAGATGATGTTTACTAATATCATGGTGCCTGGTGCAGGGGTCACTGAGACTCTCATACAGGAGTAAACATAGTAACCGATTCTGTTTCATGTTTATTTAATATACCTGGGAAGTGAAGGTGCTCCTTCAATGATTTATTTCTTTCTCTTCGTTATTTTTTTTTTAATGCTCAAACAGCTAATCGTTAAAAAGAAATTACACTGTATACCCTCAATAGTCTCTTTGAAAAATTAAAGTACATCTTTAAAAAACAAATAAATTATTCAATAAAATTAAATTTAAACATAATTAATGCATTAAATATCACATCTTTCATTTCATTCATCTTTCATCTTCTTCCGCTTGTTCCGGGGTCGGGTCGCGGGGGCAGCCGTCCAGACGTCCCTCTCCCCAGCCACTTCCTCCAGCTCTTTCGGGGGGCACCGAGGCGTTCCCAGACCAGCCGAGAGACGTAGTCCCTCCAGCGTGTTCTGGGTCGACCCCGGGGTCTCTTCCCGGTCGGACATGCCCGAAACACCACACCAGGGAGGCGTTCGGGAGGCATTCTAATCAGATGCCCGGAGCCACTTCTACTGGCTCCTCTCAACGCGAAGGAGCTGCGGTTCTACTCCGAGCTCCTCCCGGATGACAGAACTTCTCACCCTATCTCTAATGGAGAGACCTGCCACCATGCAAAGGAAGCTCATTTCAGCCGCTTGTATTCGCGATCTCGCTCTTTCGGTCACTACCCAAAGCTCCTGATCATAGGTGAGGGTAAGAACGTAAATTGACTGATAAATTGCAGGGAAAAAAAATTAAAATTTTTTTTCGCTGGATGAATCCAAATTGTGTTGTGTGTGTCCATCTGGGCAGAGATTGCTCTTTTAATTCTTTATATTTTTTCAAATTCAAATTCAACCTGTTGAACTCTTTTTGGAATCTTATGTAAGTTTTACTGCAGACTCACAGGAGTTTCCCTACTTGTGTTAATTTATTTGGAATGTCAGAGGAAGACTTCATCGCAGCATATCCATCAATAAGGCACATTCAGTAGCACTGTGCAGCCCCCACGCTAATTTGCGCCGTTCTTGGAAGACTAATTCACGTGTTGTTAATTAATCACCTTCAGAACTGGCCACACCCACCGGCGTTTTTCTCAGCAGCTTCACGCTTATTAACCTCGCTGACATAAACTGGCTCATACTTTCTAAACGTAAACACACAGCTACTTACAAGCCGCGGAACTAACGAAGCTTTTAACGACGGATATTTTAACATTGTGTTTTTGGCTGAACTTCTTTAAGACGTTTCATCCAACTTTTCTGAAAGTTCGAGACCCAAACAAATGGGAGAGTGGGCGGGCCTGAACTCTAAAACGCACTTAAAATCCGTTCGAGGAGTTTTCTCACACACTCACACGCATACTCACACACACACAGGTTTACAGTGACACAGATTGGCCTCCATGTAGGAACAGTTAGCTCGAGATATAGTGTGATAGTGTGAGTGTGTGTGTGATAGTGTGAGTGTGTGTGTGTGTGAGTGTGTGTGTGTGTGTGTGTGTGTGTAGCCTCACCTCTGGTGTGTTTTTCTTAAATTCGCGGCTCTGGTCGATGAGCTTTTTCCTGGACTGTTCGCTCTCATCTTGTCTGTTGGCCAGTAGCGTGGCAGTGGTGTCTAGTTCTCTCTACAGGAGAAAACACACACACAGACGAGTAATTACACACTGCTCAATGGGGGGGGATCATTTGCATACACAGACAAACAGCGCACAGCAGACAGGAATCCCAAGACAGAAGCGAAGCCATCAGAACGTGTGAACACCTCCGCTGTGGCGCGATCAACAGCGGGAGAAGTGTGTGTTTAGCGCTAGGGGACCGGAAGCTGCGTGTCTAACCTACAAAAACGTCCACTACGGACATACAGCGGTTCGAATAGCACTCGACATGAAGAATCTTGTCTGTATTGAATACAGCAGTGAAAAATTCCCAATATGTGAACCCCAAGGCTAATGATTTCAACAAAAGCTGACGGGAGTATGGAGTTCATAAATAGGTCGGTCTGATTAATAAAGGTTGATTGGACAACTGAAAAAACAAACAAAAAAAGCACAGAGTTTGGTCTTCACAAGAAGAATGGGCTGAGGTCAACCAGAAAAGACAGATCTCAGAAGACACAAGAACAAGATTAGCCACTATCATACTATCATGTCAGGGCAAGACTCTCAAGGGTATCTACGGCTTGTAGCCCCATACCTCCTTACACCCCAGTCGGCCTTGCCTGGCCCATGGGTTGTCGTCGGGCATGGTTTAACAAGAGCACATGTAAAAATCATCCTGCAGTGAAGCATGGTGGTGGGAGCATCATGATTCCCAGCTGCTTTGTTGCCCTGAGGGCCTGGACAGCTGTCCTTGAAGGGGAAATAAATTTGCTATTTTTATTTTTTTTTTTAAAGGTATCCTAAAAGCGCAAACTTCCACCAAGACCAGAATTCACCCATATATACCAAAATCTAATGGAGTCTTCCATATCCAAAGCTCCACCTTTGGTAGAAATTTCATGAAAATCCACACACAACCTTTCACGTAACTCTGCTAACCAGCACAAGACATAACCTTATTGGCAGAGGTAATAAAGCTAGAAATAGGGATGAAAACGTTTGCACTCGGTTGTACCATATACTGTGGAAACATCTCCAGGCAATAACCTACATTGAAAACTTCTTCCTGATCAAACCTTTCCTGGTTAAATCATGTCTCCTTTAAAACCTGGAGTTTGTTAAAAAAAACTCTGACTTCTGACTAGGAGACAAAGAAGAAAATGCCCCAAAATGCACAGTTTAACACCACCTCGTCCACCACCTTGTCCTACATACAACCATCAGAAAGTTGCACACATGTTCTCCAGATGCAGACTTAATTAGCCCCGCACAAGCAGCACTCCCATATCACAACAACACAAACAAAAGACAGACAAACAACTAAACGCCTTGAGCCACTGATCCTAGTGCTGGTGCTAATATTATAGTTTTATGTATGCATAAAGAGGTTTTATGGTGCTGGTTGTGTTGCTTATGTGTTTTTATGTCGGTACTTGGGCAGCAATAAGGGAAATAAAAACAAAACAAGCAGCATGCACAAAAAGTCTAAGCAATAACTGGCATGACACCAAACTGTGACAACTTCTAAACAACGAGTACGAGAGCACGAAATAGGAGCGAGTGAGCACTTCCCCTTCATGCTGCCTCGTTTCCTTTCGCGAGGTAGGTGTGTACCCTCGAGAGTGATTAGCAGACGCCAATGTTACATTTATTATGCAAACTAATAGGCTAATCACTTAAAAACCTGATTACCAGGGGGCCCCGCAGATCCTCATTTGAGCACGGCAGACTCTTTGGGCCGCTCCAGCTGAGGCACCACAGGAGCGCGAAAAGATGATTAACACTCCGCTCATTCTCGTCACCGTCACAGCAACAGTCGATGATCGGCGATGACTAACGAACGGCGTGTGCGCACACACACGGAACTGTGGTGCAGAAAACTGATGTGTGGATCAAAATCCACCCAACATTTCTTAGCGATAGGGTATTTCTATCTTGTCTGATTTTATGGAGGATGCCTAATGGAGAACAGGTTTGTAATTCTGCTTGAATAAAGCCACACACTCACACAAACACCAACAGGTTTCATCGGGCAGCGTATTCATCCGCAACCACAAGTTCCAGTCAAGCAATGTCTCAAATCATATTATGATCTAATACAAGTATTTATGTGTAGTAATCAGAAAGATCGGTGCATACAGCTCGTCAATTCTTCAGTTCGGAGATCGAGACGCTGTCGAACGATTGTCTTTAGTAACCACGGCGTCCTACAAGCCCGGCCCCCATTTGTTCATTGGGAGGCTTTCATTCATTTATTCGCCTAGCCGCTCAATCCTACTTGGGGTGTCGGGAGGCTGGAGCCTATCTCAGCTGACTCTGGGAAAAGACAGGGTGCACCCTGAACCGTTGGCCAGTCCGTGGCAGGGCCAACGTACACACACAATCATTCACACTTGCTCCTAGGTTCAATTCGGAACAGTCAGTTAGCCTAATGTGCGATTCGGAGGAAACCATGGAGAAAACATGCAAACTTCATACAGAAGCACCCTCGCCAAGCCCGGGACTCAAACCTAAGACCTTCTTGTTGTGAGGCAGACATGTTAAGCACTATGCCACCCCAATATACTGGTTATTTAAAAAAAAAAAAAAAAAAAAGTTTATTCTATATTAAAAGATGTGAGATGGTTAAATCATTACACAAACCGAGTCCATTGCTGAAAACACTGGCCAGTATTTTATTCTATTAGTTATATTTAAGTGTAAATACCATCAATGGCAAACAAGATCTACAGGTTTAACCTGAAAACATGTTTTTCTTTGTTTCATCATCACCAGAAATGCGGTGTAATGAATCTAATCTCACTCTGATACAGAACCCATACCGATCATCGGTCGATTCTGAGCCAGTGGCCGTGGCGTTCCGATGCTATCACATGGATTTACGTGTACATACTTGCAGTGATGTGTGATGTCCCACGCTGTGTGTGGCGGCGATGGGAACAGACGCAGCGAGAGGGAATGGTGGGGGGGTGGGGGGGTGGGAGGCCAAACAGGCACAGTTAATAGCGTTATAATTTTCCTAATAGAAGCATTTGGCTGGCTGCAAGTGCCGGCGCTTGTCTGCGTTAATTTCTGCTCGGTAGTAAACGCTGATGGAACAGATTACGCTTGCTCCCGCGAGAGCTTCCAGGAGAGAGGGAGAGAAAGAGAACGACACAGATACATGGCGTGAAAGGGGAGAGAAAGTAGGGGTGAGAGAAAGAGAGAGGAGAAAGAAAGGGGAAGAGGAGCAGGAGAGAAAGAGAGGGATTGAGAAAAAAGAGGACAGAGAGAGGGAGAGAGAGAACGAGAGAGAGAGAGAGAACAGAAAGCAGAAAAAAGGGAAGAAATTGTGTAACAGAATGAAAGAACAAAAAAAGAAACAGAAAAACAAGAGGGCGCAGGAGACAGCCGAGGAAACGGCTATAATTCTGTTCAAATTGCTGGTTTAATGAAGTGACTCTTCACTGACCCAACACACACACACACACACACACTAATTACAGTGCATTGCAGACTCATTAAGTAGAAAAGAGGGGGGTCACAGATCTACAGCAGGACTGAACCCCCTGGACTGGGTTAGTCAGGACTATGTGCTCTCTCTCTCTCTCTCTCTCACCCCATTCCGTCTCTTTCCTTCCACGGTCCGTTGTCCCCCTTTTCTTTCTCCATTCCCTCTCTCCATCTCCCGTTTCCCTGTTCCCCCTCGCTCTCTCCATCTCTACATTCCCTCTCGCTCTCTCCTTCTTTCCATTCCACCTCTCTCCATTTCTCAGCTCCCCCTTTCTACATCTTACCATTTCCCCGTTTCTCCACCGCTCCATTCTCTATTCTCCTCTCTGTCTTTCCATCCCTCTGTTCCTCATCTCTCCATCCCTTCTCTCTAACTCGTTATCATCCTCTCTCCACCCTAAATGTTTCCCATCTCTCCATTCCCTGTATCTCTCCATCCCCTCTCTCTAACTCTTCACTGTCCGCTCTCCATTTCTCTGTTCCCCATCTCTCCATTCCCCTCGCTCCACCGCTCCATTCCCTCTCTTCATCTCTTATTTCCCCCTCATCTCTTCATCTCTCTCTCCGTTCTCTCGTCCACTGTTCCCTTTATTACTCATGCTGACATTCTCACTCTCGCAGCCTATCATTGGGAAAATTACACCAAACAAACACAGTGCTCGCGCGAGTGGGAGAAAGGCGGCGAAACCCTAAATTTGGAGCTGACGCGGGCGTGAAACAGAGCGCAACACTCCGTGAAGTTTGGAGATTTTCGCCTCGTCAGCGCTGACTAATGCCCGCAGCTGTGTACACAACACGGTTCTGCCTGCCCTCGCGTCTTTTTTGCCTTGATTAGCCAGATTTGCTGCGGGTCCTCAGCTTCGGCTGCTAAATCATGACTTTTTAAAAGTGGCGTCGCTTTCTACACACTTTCAACTTCATATTCTGACTAAACCGACGGACAAGTACCAGGAAAGTACCTGGAATTATCGCTAACGCAAGTACAACGTAGGCTAACGTTTCTGGCAGTCGTCAATGCCAACTCGATGATTTTTCTGATTACGGGATACGACAGCCGTTCCCTCAAACTACATCCTGAAAACTTTCCCATGGCGGAAAATCCCCCTCACTGGAGAATCCTTCCATTAAATAAAACGATAAACAAACATTCCTGGAGGAAAAAGAAAATAAAAAAGCCTTGTGACCAATAAACAACGAGTATTCAACAGTGCATTTGTAGAATTGTTAAGTTTAACGATATCTGGGATTTGTTTTGCCAGATTATTTAAACCCAACTTTCAGAGCTACCCACAGTTGTTTTATTCCGTATCGACCTTGTTATAGGATATTTATCAGTTATTCCATGTCGCTGAGTCGGATATGAAATCACGAAGCCTGAGCCAAGCAAATTTGATAAAACGGAGCGGAATCGCTTTTCAACTCTCCACTTGTCACCAAATTATTGAAAGTGAAATGCTTACCATTAAATACTTCACAGGAGAGCCAATGAGCATGGAGCTAGCTGGTTAGCGGAAGGCCTCTACCGTTAGCAGTCCAATAAAGGTTTGATGAAATAAGCTGTCTACTTATTTAAAAAAAAAAAAAAAAAAAAAAGAACTAACATCAAATACTTTTTTTGGACACGTCTTTCATGGATCTGGTACAGACGTTAGCGACACTTCTTTTTTGCTAGCGAAACTAGCTAGCAGCACATACCAGGAAAGATGCGCTGTATAACTGTATAATTCTTAAAAATTAAAATACTTTTTTAGCCTTAAGTACTTCATTCTGAATGTTGTTCCTCTCCCTGTCTTAAATCAGTCTTAAATCAACGGGAAAAGGGCCAGCCAGCTTTAGCATTTAGCTTAGAACAGGTCATGACACTCCCGGGGTTTTTTCAGGTCATGATGAGCTGAAATCCTAGGAGTAGATCAGCCAATCAGAGCGCATGAATTCTAATATCTAGTGTCCTAGGATAGAATAAATAAACATATTCTCTGTTGAAGCTGGCAATTTAGTTCAGACCAAAAGCTCATGCAAGACTGTTCTGCTTAATGGCCCATGACAGTCCCAATTTTGCGTGTGTGTGTGTGTGTGTGTGTGTGTGTGTGTGTGTGTGTGTGTGTGTTGTTGACGTTGCTCCCCCAAGGCCCTTCGGTTCCTGGATGTGTTCATCGTATGTCAGGTTAAGCATTGTGTTCTCAGTGTGTTAAGCTCTAGAC
>JAQMYF010000008.1:27339636-27358166 GCA_030014195.1 Neosilurus mollespiculum
TCAGGTTAAGCATTGTGTTCTCAGTGTGTTAAGCTCTAGACCTCCTCCATTTAATAACTGAGGGGTGGAGCGAGCACACACACACACACACACACACACACACGCACGCACGCAGCCAAGTGTGCAGAGCCACACTAATATTTGCTCGGAGGCTCAAAATAAAAAGAGAACGAGGCAGACTAATAAGCAGCTCGGCCGTCTCGCTTGGGAAGCCGCTTCAAAGCCGTCCCGCGCACAATGCTGAACACGCGCCGTATGTTCAACCCCTATTCCTTTTCTACACTCGCACTCTATTTTTATTTCTCCACTAATCGCGGAGAAACGGCCTGTGCATGGACTTTAAGGCGCGAGGTGAAGCGAGGAGAGAGCTGAACGTTACGCACAAGGAGCTGAAAGTGGGCTGCGGTTTAAAAGTAAACAGCACGGAAAGAAAGAAACAGGATATCAGATCTTTCAAAATATATGCTGTGTAAAAGTTTTGGCACTGGGAAAAAGCCGAAACTTCGAAGGCCTGACCAAAAAAAATGAATGAAAAAATGTAAAATGGCCGCTCACGGCGTCGACAGCAGGTCTACACCGAAATTTGATTCATAGAGGTCTGTATATTATCTCGTTATACACCGTGGCGTTTTGATGAGATCGTATTTTTGTATTTTAGTCATGACCCCGAAGCCACCACCACGCCCACTCTGCATGGGACGCAGAAACCTGCTTTCTTTTCAAGCGCTCAGTTGTTTGTGTGGTTATTCGGTTATTTGGGTTATTGAGGCAGGCGTGTGCTTCACCGCCGTGACCCTGACATCAACGCGACACCGTCCTGCTGAGGTAAACAGGCTGGCTGAGGAAGCGCAGTGCAGCAGGGGCTACGTCAGGAAGGACACCTTCAGCAGGTCTGGCTCATGTCACTGTTGGAAGTTACATGAAGTACAGCGCGGTAATTCCACAAAAATTTAAATTAAAGTCTTACTGGATCCATATAAAATTATAATAAATAATTTAAAATATATATTTCAATGGAAATAAATGAAATAAACTTTTTTAGAGTTAGAAACCACCGTTCAAATTCATTTGATAAACTGAACTATTCATAATTTAAAGATCATGTGTATGCGCGCACACACACACACACACACACCAATTTATACAGTATGCATAGATATACACACACACATACAAACACACACACACACACACACACACAGGTAAAACTTCCTTTTCATCGTTATTCTGGAGGCATTGTATTTCCATACATTATAAGAGCCTGAATAATAAAACCACCTGTACGCTCACACGGTCTGGAGACACAGGGGGCCTAGCAGGGAACCTGCGAACACGATTTGGGACGAGCCCCATGTTGGGTAGAGAGAAGAAAGAGACCTATGAGAGAAACTTGAACACTGCTGCGTTTTAAAGTCCATGCATGGAAGTGTGTTGAGAGAGAGAGAGAGAGAGAGAGAGAGAGTGACACAGTGTGTGAGAGAGAGAAAAACAGAGATGAAGAGAGAGAGAGAGACAGAGTGTGTGTGTGTGCGAGAGTGTGTGTGAGAGAAAAAGAGTGAGTGAGTGTGTGCAAGAGAGAGTGTGTGAGTGTGAGAGAGAGTGAGAGTGTATGTGAGAGAGAGAGAGAGAGAGTGTGTGCATGTGCGAGAGTGTGTGGTGTGTGAGAGAGACAGAGAAAGTGAGAGTGTGAGAGTGTGCGCGTGCGAGAGAGCGTGTGTGTGAGTGTAAGAGAGTGTGTGAGAGAAAGTGTGAGAGAGAGAGAGAGAGAAAGTGAGTGTGTGTGTGAGAGAGAGAGTGTGTGTGTGTGAGAGAGAGAGTGTGTGTGTGTGAGTGTGAGAGAGTGTGTGTGCGCGTGCGAGAGAGAGAGAAAGTGAGAGTCTGTATGTGAGAGTGAGTGTGTGTGTGTGTGCATGCAAGAGAGAGTGTGTGGCGTGAGAGGGTGAGAGAGAAAGAGATTGAGAGTGTGTGTATGTGAGAGAGAGTGAGAGAGAGGGGAGAGAGAGAGAGAGAGAGAGAGAGAGAGAGAGAGAGAGAGTATGTGTCCTCTGGTGGGTCAGTGAGAAGCCACAAGGCTTTGCATTAGCTCAATTTCACACTGACCACTGAGGACCATGACAGGCCAGGTCACCAGCTGGCCCCCGGTGCGCGAGTGTGTGTGTGTGTGTGTGTGTGTGTGTGTGCGAGAGAGACTCACATTCAGACCACAGACAGAAGCGAGTGTACGTGGAAAGACTCCAGCGTTACCAGCAGGTGTATCAGATGTACATCCTGATTAACCGGACACACAGGACCAGACGTGGTGTAGCGGCACGCACGAGAAGAACGCCGCCACTCCGATTCATTCTCATTACGCCCTGTATGTCGCATTAGGCTGAATCTGGGAGGCGATTATCAGGCACGCATCATTACGCCACTAAGCGAACGCAGAGCGCGCTGATGAATGAAGCGGCCCGCCGCTTCAAACTGATCGATGTTCTCCTGCGCTAATCCGTCAGTGATGATCTATTTTCAGTCATTTCTGAACTCGGAGGAATTAAAAAAACGACAAAGAATATTCATTCTGTCCTTAATTCAACCTCACGGTGTTTACTGGAACTGGGACACGTGCAGGTTCTTCCTTTTCCCTCTGGGACGGGCTGTACATATAGTTTGGACTGTCGCGCTTTGCTTCCGGTGTCTGCAGCAAATAATTTAATTAAACCTCGGGCTGGTAATCCGGAAAACTAGCCCTGCTGGAAAGTAGCATCTCGTCAGGGTTCCGGCTAATCCCTCCACCGCCCTTAGAAGCCCTTTCAAAACCACGGACCCCTCACCTCCACCCCATGGGCACTCTGACTGCAGGTTCGTGCGTGGTACATTGTTTTCTAACTGTGCTAATTTCTCACATCGCCACCTGGTGGAATCCTCCGGATTTACATCAAGTACATCGTCAGTACACCCCGTGCATAGCAGCAGCGTCCACACGCATGTCGCCACGTAGCGTCACGTATATCCTGACCTTAAAGCCGCATCCGAATACGTAGCGACATCGCTGAAGTACCTACTACCTCACCAACCCTGTGAAGCCCTGTAGTGGTTCGGGTGCTAGGCTCATGATCAAGGGGTCGTGGGTTCGAATCCCCATTAGACCCCTACTGTGCTAAGACCCCTGGGCAAGGTGTTAACCACAAATGTGCCTCTGTCCACCCAGCAGGATTAATGGGTACTGGGAAGATGAGCTACGATGGACTAGCACCCCATCCGGGAGGAGCTGAAACTCCTAGTCGCTTCACGCTACGGAAACTCGAGGTAAGTTCCAGCCTGATGAGCCAGTAGGTTCGAGTGTAAAACGCCCAACAGACTGACCAGCCCTGCAGTACGTTCTACGAGTACGAAAGCACATAATCTCAAACGCACTCCGTCACCATCGTACCTGCCTTTGGCGAACTAGCGTAAACTTTGTGTCAAGCTTGTAGCTCCTGAAAAATTGGTATATTTAGGCTCCGCCTATTAGAAAATGATGGGATCAGGTGCTACGTTTGTACAACTTCCATCCTCTTCAGGCCATTTTCTTTCCATTCTTATTCTTCATTTATTCAGAGGTTCCTATACAGTGTCCTCCCGTCGCAGACTACAGATTCGGTATGTCACTGGGGTACCATTCGACAATTATTTAACACATACAGAGTACAAGGCTATAGGTTTATGTTTAGTTCCATCATCTAACCCAATCGCTCATTCTAAAATATTCCAGACACGCATCAAGACGTGCGGAGTACATGTGAAAAATAAAGTGTAACGGACAACAAGGACACCCCTGAGGGACGCCGCATTCAATCCATTTAGATCGCGAACCTACTTTCAGCACTGAGAACTTCCAGTGACACAAACCAGGCCAGCAAGAAAACCCCAAAACGCTGGAAGCGCAGTCAGCAGTGTCACGGTGAATAAAACCCCAGTCGAAAAGAAACAGGGGGGAAAAAAAAAAAAAAAAAAAAACCCAAGGAGGGAAAAAAATTTCCATGGTCTAAACAAGTTTTTTTTTTCTTGTTTTACCGTGGCTTTGCGTCTTCGCAGGCGTTTTAAACGTCTCCCCTAACAGCCTTCGCATTCCTCGAATGCTCACTGAGCTATGCCATGTCTAATTAAGAGAAATTACACAGTGCATGAGGGATGAGGAGGAGTGCGGCAGGCGCCAGCGCCCAATCTCCACGTCTTGCGGAGGAGCTGACGGTAGCAAAGGAGGGAGGAGGGAGGGTGGTGTCAGAGGGGGGGGAAAAAAAAAAAAAAAAAAAAAAAAAAAAGAATTGCTTGCATCTAAAAATTGAAGGTTTATTAGCACTGGTTATTAATGTTGTGGTGATTGTTTTTTTTTTTTAGCCTAATCGGAAAACTGGCGTTCAGCTGATTAGCAAAGAAAAAAAAAAAAAGAAGACAAACAAGACAAGATTTAAATGTGGTGGAAATCAGAAAGATCTGAACTTGAAACACAAGTGGGGTCCTTAAAAAGGAATTCGCGATGTAAAGGAATAACGCAGGACGTTTTATAGAAGTCACACACACACACACACACACAAACACACACACACACACACTTCAAAATAAAAAACAAAAGGCATATTATATTGAGGAAACAACCCCAGCTGAATTAAAAGAAAAAAAAATATGTGGAGAATTTCTCCTTAACCCCAGATGTGCTTCGTTTCAAGTTGATTAATTATGATTCGCCAACGAAACGAAGAGCGTGTTTTCCAGGACGCTGGTATTAGGTGGGTATGCAGACAGACAGACGGCTGATTGTTAGCCATGACGAGCGCGTATTGTTGCATGACATAAGCCGAACGACACGAGCACGTCTACCCGACACAATGATCTTTATCTCTGTGACGCTTTTGTGTGGCAGAGGGCAGAAAGTGGGACGCATGCCCACGCCCGTCTGTGCCGCGTATACTCCGAGGCGGCGAAGACGCTGTCTCCTGTATAGTGACGCCTACGGCTCTCTCAGATATCGCTCCGTGCGTCGTTTTTTTTTTTTTTTTTTTTGCTGTTTTTTTCTTCCTTTCTTTTTCAAACACTTCCCGTCTGAGGTGAAGTATGCTCCCCATGTCGACTTGCTTGGTGTTGACCTGAATGATCGTAGAGCCTCCGATCATACCATAACAGCGACGCGGGGGGGGGGGGGGTGTACAGGATATTGAGGGATGAGTTCAGGGCACAATGGTGACAGTATATACCACTGATACCACAAAAAGCAGCTTTATCGCACAGTGTGTCGGATACGAAACCACAACGCAGTGGGTTGTTGTGTTGGGTTTTTTTTGCATGAAACTTAAATCATATGCGTGGTCTGTCGCGATGTAAACGTCTAACATGAGATGTGCGTACGCTCAAAGCGTCTCAATTTTATACGCATCACGAGCATAATTAAAACAAAAAAAAAAACACCACCACAAAACAGGGTGACAATCCTTGCCAATACATTGCTGACATTTTTAAAATTACTTTCTTTTCGCCCCCAGAAACTGGCACTCGACCCTTATCTTCGTGATTTTATTATGCTGCATCACATGACCTGCTGATCGGATAATTGCATGGATGAGCGTAAACGCAATAATCATCGACGTTTTGGGAAATTCCTCAGTAATAGGCTTCTAATTATGGACAGGAATGAACATGTAAAGTCTCATAAAGGCAGGCCATGGTCGAAACTGAGATTTATACACACACACACACACACACATATATGCATACACCCTCGCATTCCCATATACATAAATATAATATAATATATATATATATATATCATGTATATACATTCTGAACGACTGGATATGAGAAATCACGCATTCTGATTGGCTCAGCTACTACTGATACAACTGTGCCAAGTAGGCAGCACTTCATTCCCCGGTCAGAACAGGTGAGGTGTAGGTCTCGTATAAGTCTGTCGGGCTTTTCATACCAGAACCCAGTGGCTGATCCCAGTCGGAGCTTATCGCAGACTAGGAGCTCGACTCCTCCTGAATCGGACGCTGGCACATCACAGGTCACCGTACTGCGAGCACCTTTTATACTGCTGGGTGGACAGATGCACACCTGTGGTTAAGATCTTGCCCGGGTGTGGGTCTAACAGGGCTACGAACCCACAACCCCTCGATCATGAGCCCAGCACTATACCACCGGCTCCACACCTTGTATGTGTAAACATTTATTTTTTAAAAACTGCCAAATGGACGTTTAGGATGAACCTCCAGAATAACGGCTCCTCTAACAACAGCTCGGCCAGGCACGGTTCGACGTTCGCCTGATCGTATACGGCCAACGTTTCCTCCCCCTCCTCTACATCAGATCCATATCTAACACAGGAGCTGTCAAGGTTCAGAGGACAAGACGCTGGTGCGCAAAGTGCGGATTAAAGTCAGCCTTTAGCGCCGACGCTCAGTATCGATCCGCTTTTATTCCAGGTGAGAGGTTTGTGTTCTCGGGTTTCATCTGTGGATGATCCTCTGACAGGCCTTTCTTCGTGGAAGCAGCGGGAGCGACCTATTTAAGAAAACTTTGCCGTAACGGCTCGGATTCGTTACAAGGTGACCCGACGTATCTGGCAGCGATTTTCAGAAGTTCTGCTTTAACCTGAAACTCGGCTTCAGACAGCGGGATGTGTCTCGCGCCCGGAATGGAAACGGCCTCTTTTTGAATCTTTTTTTTTTTTTTGAGATGTGCACTCTTTAGAGAACAACTTCACAAATCGAGTGGAAGGTTAAGAGCCACTTTTGGTACGTGGCCTTTTCCCATGAGCCCCTATACTCTTTCAACACACATTAGAGTAAAGAATCTGAGCGAACGGACCTGCAGGGAATCTAAACTCATAAACAGTCACACATTATATATATATATATATATATATATATATATATATATATATTTATTTATTTATTTATTTTTTCCAATTTGGAAATCCGCTCTCTAATCACGATCATCGTGTTGCGCCGTGAATACCAATCAAACTTGTCTACAAAAAGGATGAAAGCACCCTAAAAGCCTTTATATTCCACAGGATTGAGTACACCATCACGGCGGTGATCCCTGAGTAGCTTCATCCTCCATCAAGGAAGTTCAATTTTCTTATTTCTGCCTGTAAGCAGGACTGCACCAACCCTACAGAACCGATTTCCGTCAATCTCGGTGGAAACCTATAGCATGGGCTAGGGAAGAACCCGCAAAAATTTGGAACAGATCCAAGTCACGGGGCGCCTCCACGAATCTATCAGGTTTCAGGTGCGCCAGTGATGAGATGCGCCGCACGCTGTTCATCTTACAATCAAGCAGGTGGCGCTACGCCACGTCGAAACGTAGTGACGAAACTCTGCCAGTGTCGAAACACGATGTCTTGGTATCTTAAGCCTCAATGCACATCAGCTATGATTTGGGACATACATGTAGGCTCGGCCTGGGCGCTAAAATCTGATTCGATTCCAATCCCCAAGCTAACAGTTCGACTCGAGACGATCTGAATCCGATTCAGTAGGTACGAGACAGACTTCCTCACGTTTATAATCATTTTATAAGAATATTTTCATTATAAAGCGTATGCAGTTGCTAATTTGCATATCATACACGATGACGCTATTGTCCTTGGTGGAGGCTTGCACTCTCTGGTAGCCCTTCGAATTGTACGGTACAAAGTGTATCAGTTTAAAAGTTTTAATAAAAATGATTTTTGCCAACATGTCCCATAAGACTCAGGTTTCACTACGATATAAAAAAAAATAAATAAATAAAAAAAAGCTTTATCGTGGAGGTGGAGCACGCACTAACCCTTACGCTTCAAAAAAGGCAAGGAGCAACCCAACAAAAGTAGCAGAAACTTTTTCATCCTTGGATTTACCAAGTGGAACAGCGAGGATAGAGATTTGCGATAGGATCAATGGGTAGAGAAATGTTTCAGGTACGATAAGCTATATACATCCCATACCATGTTTTTTTTTTGTTGTTTTTTTTTACCCCCAGAGAAAAACAGGCCTGAGAGGAATCATGACTCTCATCTCAGAATTAATGTCTACACCCTTGCAGGAATGCAATCTGGGCCTCTAAAAGGAGATTAGGAGGCGAACGCGGCAATACCAGCCTTTAAAAAAAAAAAAAAAAAAAAATAATGGACGCACTGAGCACGAGACAGCAGGCTTCTGGGATTAATGGCATCCAGATGTTGTACAGGCGCAGGGGAAAAGAAAAAAAAAAAAAAAAAGCGTGGGATCGTTCTGCACACATGGTGGCGGATCAGGCAAAGTGGTCAACTTTACGGAGAAAGCAGCATAAACAATAAAGCCAAATCGGGTGCTCAGGCAAAACTACTGCGACTTTCTCAAAGCATCTGCTGCTTCTTCTTCTTCTTCTTTCCCATCGCATGTCTGGGACGAACTTTTCATCCGGCTAATTACGCCTCCCATGTGCTAGCAGGCATGTGTGAGAACTTACTTAAACAATAAATAAGGAGTAAACAATTATTTTCCCACGAGTGAGGGAAAGTCCACGAGCGAATTATAAGCTCACATAATTACAAATACGACTAGGCTGGAAAAAAGAAAAGAAAGAAAGAAAGTAGAGAATGTAAGAGCTCTCGAGGTGGAGCCGCCATCTTGGACGCTCCTAAAACATCATTTCATAAAGGTAGAGTTAACACGGACACGCTCCGCGGTGCTGCCGCTCCAGTTATCTGGGACAGCGAGGCGGTGGGAAATGCCTGCGAGGGCTTAAAACGCCGCGCCAGCAATAAAGCCCGGTATGAACTAACGTCCATTAATAACAGCGCTCAGTTGGAGACGACTAATAAAAGTGTTCCAAGTGGTATACGCTGTGAGGTGGCTACACACTCCGACTGAGGACATGCAAAGCTCTCGCCGCGGGGAAATTCGACGCCGTTTTTCTTTTCCTGCTCTCCCTGTTCCGTTCAGCTCGGCGCAGCATTTTAACCACGCCGGTGTCGCAGGTTCGGATTTGTTTACGACATATCGTTCTCAAATTTCACAATATACCAATGCTTTCCTTACACATTATATATGTTATCGTTACTATAGCAACAGCTTCTTTACAAAATCTTGTGGAAGTGTACAGTCTGAAATAAACCAATACAATCTGTTTGTATGGTGAAGTTTTCTTCATGAAAACATTTATGGAAGGAGTCTCCAGTGCAAGTGCTTGGCCTCAGTGAATACGTTAATGAGAAAAGGTTCTACGATAACGTGACTAGATGTATTATTTTTCTTATTAAGAATGTTATGTAACATCTGCCTGTTGCTTGGCTCCTCCACAAATTTAACTTTACCAATAATTGGTTGAAAAAGTACGACTAGTTGTACTTAACCTCATTAAAATAATCGAGACTTCTAGCAAACCGCTATGGTGTGAAAGGAATAAAGCACATTGGGACGTTCTGTTACTGGGAAATATCCAACATTGTGGTTCAGCAGTAACTCCAGGTCACATCATCCCTGTTTATTTATCAAGAGTTATTTATGTAAAAGTACAAAGCTTAACCTTGACATAATCAAAGTGGGTTTTTTTAATATAGTATCACTATAGATTAGATTTGATATATATATATATAGTACACTATAGTAGATTATAAAGTCGAACAATGATTTTGGGAACATGTTACAATCAAACAAAACTTGCACAAACTAGCTTAATAAAATTTTTTAAATTTTTTTCTTTTTACAAGCGATAAACAGAGATAGCTGATAACACAATAACATATTGTATACTTAATTTACTATGCAATATTACGCAATAATACACCGTACACAAACTAGCTTAAATAAAATTTTCAAATCCTAAACTGCAGCGAGCGATAAACATTAGGGATGTGAATCGAACAACAACTCACGATTCAACTCGATTCCGATTTTTGGATGACGATTCGATTCAGAATCGATTCTCGATTCAAACCGATGTTTGATTCATAACCAATTTCACGAGTAACTACATTCTTCTATAAGCTGGAACGACTCTTCTATAAGAAAGAAAGAAATGATATTACTAGACAGCTGGTTTTGTAGATGTACTGATCCGCTTTGCTCGTTCAGAGTCGGTTGGGAGTTTAGTGAAGTGATGGAGGTGCATTGGTCAGGAGCTGGTTGTGCTGCTGCTCCGGTTCTTTTAGCTCCGGGTGATGGTGTAAGAGGTGGACTCGGGGATTTGAAGTGTTCCCGAAATACTTTTATTTTGCTCACCGCATACATCATGTCAAGCTCCTTCTTACCAGGAAATTGTAAAATCCGAAGTGGAAGAATTTGCCTTGAGCGAAGACAGCGCTGGCTGTATTTCTTTTTCCTCACCCATGTCAAAGCTGGGCTAAAAGCTAGTTCTGGAGCCACCACTCACTGGAACAATTCACGACGGAGGCCGTGTCGGGACAAACGGTACGCGCTGTGGGTAAGGTTGGAAATGCTCGAAAAAACGTCCTCTTAAAAATCGATTCAGAATGCTAATAAATAAGAATCGCGATTCAGACGCGAATCGATTTTTTTCCGGCACCCCTAATAAACATTACTGTTACTTCTTTTTTAAGGATTAAAAAATAGCGTACAACAATGAAATGTACAAAAACTCAAACAAGTAATCTTGAGATTTTTTTTATCCTTTATTACAGCGTACAAAAAACAAAATTACTGTTAACCAGATGACCGTCACCATTCGTTTTGTAAATATTAAAACTGAGACCTGGAGCTGACCTCATATTACACGATACTGACGGCAAGTGCGAATCATGACGGACCACCTGATTCGATATCACGATACTTGGATACCAGTTTGATGGGTATTGCGATTCTGTAAGCATCGTGATTCTGTGAACATCCCAAATCAATATTATGATATTAAATCAATATTTTTACCACTTTTTTTGCTACAGTTTGAAAACCATTAATGATAAAATTAAGGTGAATTACATATTCAAGAGCTGCACTACTGGACTGACCACTGAAAACCTTATTTATCTTTCAAACCTGTATGGTAATACATGAACCATCGCACGAAAGTACTGCAAAACATAACGGAATCGATTAACCACCCAAAAACAATGGCAACCACACACCAGATCACATTGTTGAGATATTGCGAGTATCGCAAAATATTACACACATCATATCCGACCAAAGCGTTAGCGCCTGATACACCGTCAATATGAAAACAAGTCAAGGTTTAAAACGCGATCTGAGAGAGACTCCCTTTCACCCTAACAGTTATGAGTCGCAAGTATTCATCAGCCGACGCCGACTAGGATGCCTTTTGAAGTTCTCGGTTGATCTTGTAAGGCGCGCCCACCCGGTGTGGGCCTCACGGTGATGAAAGCAAAAGCAACAGAAAGTCTTTTTGTCTTGTCTTTCTGGAGCGCCTCACCTCTCGTTACGTTAATAATGTAGAATTTGCGCGCCGGAGGGTTTTTAAGTATTTATCACGGACGGGATATCAGCCGAACCTCGTTAACTGGTCGCTGCTTTCCCGTGAATGTTTACTTTCATTCTTAAAAAAAAAAAAAGGAAGGGTGTCGCCGCCGCCCCCCCATTTCATCCCCCTTGTTCGGATTTTTGGATGAGAACTGTGTTTACAGTGCTTATAGAGAACCTTCCTCAGAAAAAAAATCTCCGACGTGCTCCCCCTTCTCCTCCTCCTGCTGCTGCTGCTGCTGCTACAAATGAAATCACATGGTAGCATGAACGGAGTAACACGCAACGTCGCAACAACACGCCATTGTGTACGGCTTTGTTTCCACAACAAGAGAAACATCAGCGACGGCTTTTTAGTGCAGCTGGGGTGGGAAGGCTGGGTTATTGATGGAATTCCACGCAACTCCATTCACTGGAGCCGAGTCCCACTTTTTATGTAATTACACGCTGGCACTCCACTGGAGACAATGGCTGATTTGTGTTACGTTAAAGGCGAGCAGCCATTACACTCGGTGTGGAGTGAAGGGAAAAAAAAGAGAAGCGTTGCGCCTGGAGTACAGCAGTGACTTCTGTCATCTAATAAGGCTTCCTTTAAACACTCAGACTTCGCTGCTGCACATCCCTCTTACCTTATAGAGGACGGATGATGCCAGGGAGATAATTTCTTTCCTTCTTTTTTTTTTTATTAAAACTTCAGGAGGAAAAACTTTCATGTAAGAAAAGATCCACGTGTCACTTTAACAGAACGATTCCATTCCATTCTACACTGGATTCATGACTCGTCATGACAATTTTAACCAAGAAAAACGATGCGTTTGTGTTTCTATTGCACTAAATTGTCAAAAAAAATTGACACAATTGTTTAATATTGTAAACAAAACACACTACATGTTCACCATATTTTTTAACATAGAATTCCTCCAAAAAGTTTAACTGAGTACCTTTTAAAACGCCGTTGAATGGCTTTTGTTCTCCCTGTAGTTTTCTGCTGCTTACTCCAGCTCCGGTTAATAAAACCCTGATATTTCCATCAGAGAACCGCAGTCGGCTCCTCCATCTCCCGCTACTACCAAGAGTAATATTTCAATAGAACAGGCCCAAGACGTTTCGAGTTAGTTTTACATATCTGAGACATTGTAAAGCCTCTTCATTCATGTATTCGCAGAGTTAAAAACACTGTTCACTACTAGAAGGAGTTAATATTGTTGCTAAATCGCAATACTAACAATATTCAGTTGGCTGAGAATGTGAATGACCATGATCGATATATCAAGGACTAACATAGAGCTCCAAGATCGGCTAAAACAGTCGTCTGCCACAGCTGGTGTCGATTAAAATCTACTGAATTTAACGCATATCAGTCGTTGTGTTCCTGAGCTACGAGTTGCACTGATTGGCACCTCTAGTCTTCAAACAGTGTTTTGATACCTCGCTAATAGAACGCTCATATACACAATTTAAAAAGTAAAGCTTACAAACATCATGTCAGCCATGTGCTTGTAATAAATTTCAAAACAATCTATTTTCTTAAGATTACAGTGTTAATATAGATTTATGGATAACAATTCATTCATTCATTCGTTCATTTTCTAAGCCGCTTAATCCTTACTGGTGTCGCGGGCAGGCTGGGGCCCGTCTCAGCCGACTCGGAGCCGAGCCGGGGTACACCCTCCACCAACCGCTCGCCAGGCCTTTGCAGGGCCAACACACATACAACCATGCACATCCACACCTAGGAGCCCAGAAATCAAACTTAGTACCTTCTTGCTGTGAGTCGGACGTGCTATCCACTGCGCCACCGTGCCGCCCACAACAATTCATATATCTGCAACTCTTTTATTGTTATTTTTTATCCTAGCTGCCTGTAAAAAAAAATAATAATAAAGACACACAACTCAGGATGTCTATATTTAAACCGAACGGAGCCATTCCTGATACGTAGACACCGCAGTGCAACCAAGCTAGCACTTAGTACTCCACACGAAGCCTTATGAAAAACACACACCATAACTGGTGTGTGTTCATCACGGATCCTTTTTTTCTCCCACACAAAATTTATCTCGACAAAATACTCGAGCTCCTTTTTTCTTTCCGCAATCAAAAATTAGTACCCTATTTGTACGCAAGCGCCGATGCCTGCCCCTGAGAGAGTAAGATTAAACCTAAAAAAAGGAGAGCCAAAGAAAACAGAACATGCAGTAGGACATTTAAGTATCCTACAACGTCATTTTTCTTTATTTGTAGAAACATCAAAGGACATCACTGTCAAGGTAATGGGAGTTTGAGACAGCAGAACGATAAATGCTTGGGAGGAAAGCAGAGAGGAGATCAAGAGTCTCTCTCGCTCTCCCGAACAATCAGCGTAGGCACAGAGCAAATGCATTCCTCAACTGCAAAACCCTGGCACTTTTACGACCTTCCTTCTCTGTTTGACTCATTTTTACATTTACACAATGTTTTATGGACAACTATTATGGTTACCATGGCAATCCCACCAATTTTACCGTCTCCTCGCAGAAGGCTTTTAAAACAAGAACACCAGACAAAACCCCACTCTATAATACATTTTTCAAAGCTGGTCCCTGACAGATAAAGAGGTAGACAAAACAGGTTTGAGGACAACAAAACATCCAGACACAGGCGAGTCGCTCGTGCGTGTCCAGGCACATGACGTCCGATGAGGCGCAGATGACGAAAGTGCCCACATACGGATGAACTATTGCCCATAGGTCTTGAAATAAATGACGTCCCACGATAAATTGGGTTCTTCCAGCGAATTCCGATTTGTCAGGATTACATGTTGCAGCTTGCCGACTGACTGCCTGAAAACAATGAGGAACTCAGGGAAGAACTCTGAGAAGTTGTGGCTGGGAGCCAGCTGGACTATGGGCATTTGGATTGGGCAAAGGGGCATGGGTCAGTGCCAGTCTACTCATTGACAAGCAGCACAACTGGCCTGTGACGGCATTATAACACGGCCTTTCTCTCAACGTTATGCCCAGAGAATGCCCGTCTAGACAAGTGGTGTTCCAAGGGTTATTATAGTGACAGTTGCCAAAAAGGACGGCAACTGAATGATGTCACTGAGTGGCCAGGGGATCCACATGAGCATGGCGGGTTTCTTGCTGGTACATATATTTTCTCAGACAACTGCTGTCGAGAATGAGAAAGACATCTGACATGGAAGACATTAAATAGATAAAATCATCAGAAACCGGACAGTTAGGTAGTCTGTAGTGGCACATGAATGAGTTCCTTGAAGCAAAATTCTTGACAAAGCATTTGGCAGTTACTGCCCCAGGTACTGGGTAATGTTACACCCCCAGGAACTGGGTAATGTTACACCAAACACAAACAAAATTTTTTTAAATGCAGAAAATGCTATCTTGTCTGTTTGATTACATAAGCACTACCAAGTATAGCTTATTCCTCCCAACAATGGTACTCGATCATCCGTCCCAAAGTCCTTGTATAAAGACTTCCTGGAGTCGTACGTCTTTTCCACTCTCAGATATTCAAAACTTCATCTCAAGGCCCCTTACCCCTGACTTATACTCACAGATTTATTGAGAATTTAAAACTGGAATAGAACCAACGAAAGATCTGTTGTCAGTTTTAATCCTGTTGGCATCAAGGGTAAGAAAATGGTTATTAAAATCGGTACAATCACCTCTGATTTCAGATTAATACAGTAGGGCATATTATAGTGTATATTTTCATCATCCGGTTGTTTTTACTTACATTTTCGAAGTTACAAACTTCTATAATCCGCTCGGTACTTTGCATTAGCCTGTTTGAAAAGGCCACAATTTGGAGTCTGTTTCACTCTCGCGAGTGCATGATAGTTCTCATGAGGTAAGATGGTGGCAAAAATAACAGTATACAGATATTATACTTCTACACGTAATACAGGCTTCCGTTTACATGCATCAGACAAGCGTCTGCTCATTTACATGAACAAAAAGTATGCCTCGCAGTTCGTTCATATGCAAATTACGTCCGTATTTACCGTCGCAGACACATGAATCACGTGCGACTTTTCACGGTCCATTGTCGCCCACCTGTGTGCCTCGGGACACCTTAAATAGGGTTTGAGGTATGGCACCCACCAAACAAATTTGGCAAAAGCTTAGCAAACTAGCTAAACATAGAACACTCTTCTTTCTTTTTTTTTTTTTTTTTTTAGGGGGGGGCATGGGCATTCCAATATCTAATATTACAGGTTGATGTGTTTTGGTAGTCATGTTGCTTATTTTTAAGCAGAAGTCAAGTCATTTCAAGCAAAAGAGCATCAGCACAAGAAATCTGATGAGCTGGAATAAAAAAATAAATTTAAAAAACAAAAAAAACAAACAAACAAAAAAAAAAAAAACACTTCACCAGAATGCTCATAACACAACCAATAACCTGCTCAAAAATTAATAAACAAAAGGTACAACGCAGCTACCAGGCACAATTTGTGGGGTCTTCCTCTCCCCTGAAAAATAAGCAAAAAAATGTAAACGCACCATCAATCCCATGAAGCACAGCAATATAATTACAGAACCAGTATCAGATCAGCCACCAAAAGTCAGATTCACCCAAAACAAAAACACAAGGGGGTACGTACTCCATCACTGTCAGTAGCCACCAAGTACCAACACAACAAATGTAGACAATCCGTTAGGGAAGGGGGGGGGTATGCTGAAGGAGGAAAGAAAAGCAAACCTTCTACCAATTCTACCATCTCACCTCCCTCTGAACAAACCCCCCCACCCTCCTACTGCAACCCCACCTCCTTTCAGGGTCACCCTTTACAGAAGAAGAAAAAGGACATCAATCTTTCCTTTCTTTCTACTAGAACTGCTCGAGTTCACACAGATTCCCCACTTGCTCACATCTGGAGCTCATTTTCTGGGGCTCCTGAAAGTTCAGGTCACTATTAATAACCACAACGAGCCGAGCTCAAGTTCAGCCAAGTGTCTGTGCTTACCTCCCTGACTGACATCGCTTAGAAAGGCATTAGAAAGCCTATAAAGACAGACATGGCAGGCGCGCGGTGGGCCGAGAAGGTGAACACGAAACGTAAAAACTTGAATCGACATAAACGGGTTTGAGGAACAAGTACTTTAAGAGGTCGTGTTGAAACAGATTGACAATGGCCTTTACGGTAAATAAGTCGCTGGATAGCGAGGCTAAGGCGCTATAGATATCACTAAAACAACTCTTTTGGTCTCTGGACTACATGAACACCACTTTGGTTTTCTGGACAAGTACACCTGAACAAAATTACTAAAACTACATGGGCTCCTATGGGACGCAAGTTGAGTTTGAACGCCACAGCCATCTGTTGTGAAAGCAAACTGGTCTTGCTCTTTCGGTAGAAGGAACGAACCTACAATATTCTCTCTCCTGTCAATCAGAGCAATGCTGGCTAATCCCAAGTCTCTGTTTTCACACGAATGCGGAAGGAGACCGATAGCGCTTTCCTTGAAGAAAGGATGCGGTAGCTGGTTTCACTTGTAGGCTAACCCAACGGTATGCCAGTTCCCTCCTTGATTGGTGGTGACCATGTGACATCAGGTGGTTGGGAACGGTTGGGTGGCAAAATTGTGGGAAAATGATTGACTCCGTAGCTACCCGAATTGCTATATCAACAGAGAGTGGCGTCCTAGTTAATAAAGCCTGAGTAGGGTGGACAATTCGCAAGTTTTGGTATCAGTATTGGGAGGAAAAAATTGTGCTGGGCCATCTCTGAAAAGATATACAGAGATATTTCAAACAAAACCAATATTTGTTCTAGAATGAGGTGGGAGAAAAACTGGCATATAAACAAAAGAACCAATAACATCATAATAAAGAAAGGTGTGCAAAGGAGATGCAATAAAGTAAGAAGGAAATTTTCTATATGCACTCCAGCCTCTCCAGGACCGGGCTAGCGCGAAGGCGCGCCGCTTCGCTAACACCCCCCATGACTTTGTGTTTGTCTGAGGCTCATATGTGTCCTCTCCAAAAAATATTACAAGTCAAAAGGAACGAAAGTGATCTGATGGGTGGTCACTGGTGCCGGGGATTAAGAATACTCAGCTTCATATAACGCAAGCACTATTTATTAGCGGAAAACCCCGACTAGCAAAGAGATGTATCGTTTAAACCACGAGCACCAGCAGGACTTAGGGAAATGTTTTTAGAGCATGGAAATCTAAAGCAGTCCTTCAAATAAATAACAACAACAACAACAACAGGTAGCCTATAAACCCCCTGCTTGAGCAAGTACCGATTTGCATCTACGCAGCATGGGCAATATGATGAACATCTCATTTAATCAGATATTTAGCGTATTAAGCCATAACTGTGTGATTAACTAGCCGTCATTTGAAGCCAAGCAAACGTTTGTTTAATCTAAGCACAAACCTTATTGAACGATAACTGGAAATTCCTGAAAGAAATCTCTCTAGCTGTTTATATTCAAACTAGTTTAGCATCACACACTGATATGGAAAACAGACGTCAGGTTTTTGAGCAACGTGACTGGGGGCGGTGGCGCTGCGTGGCGTTGAAAACAGCATCATGTTTGGTCTAATTTTTGGAAATAGCGTAGCTAAACAGGCGTGATGGTTAGCACTTCTACCTTGGAGCAAGAAGGTCCTGAGTTCAAGTCCCGGGCACAGCGAGGGGGTTTCTGTGCTGAGTTGATAGGGGCAATTTGGAACAGCCAACTCAAGTTCGTGTTTTCGTGTCGTTCCTGTCGGAGCACCCGAAGGAAAATATGAGAAGAGCATGCAAACTTCATACAGAAATACCTCTGACGAGTCTGGAACTTAAACCCAGATCCTTCTTGTTGTGCGGTGAACATGCTAACCACTGTGCCACCGTCCCACCCCATCCCCAACTACATTTGGATTTCTCGCCGCTTTCAATTATGGTATTTGGGCGGCACTCCTTTAGCAGCTTCGTGTAGATGGAGCGGGTGGGGGAGACGATGCGAAAGAAGTCATCTTCGAATGGGTGTTATGAAGACGCCAGCTGTAGCACGTTACCGAAAGCAAACGTCTTGTTCTCCCAGTAGACGAACACGAAAAACAGCTGCCGTAGACGATGAGGGGGGGGGGGGGGGGGGGGGGGGGG
>JAQMYF010000008.1:27358176-27369192 GCA_030014195.1 Neosilurus mollespiculum
AGAAGGAAGGAAGGAAGGAGGAGTCCGCAACAGTACCGTACAGTAGAATAAGCAACAGGAATATGAATATTGTAATTGAAACCTGTGTAGGACATGGATACGGCTTGAGCACTTGAACAGGACACGATGTCATTAGTATAAGTAGGCTAGTGCGGTGAGAGAAGAATGCTGGAGAAAAGAGAGAGTGAGAGCGAGAGCGCTGGGATCGAATCGGCCTTGGGAGGGGGGGAAAAAAAAAAAAAAAAAAGGGTTGGAGCTAGTAGGAGAGCTCCTGAATAACACAAGGTTCCCTGGGCTTCGTGGCGGCGAGGCCGTCGCCTGTGAAGAGCTGGCAGTCATTAACCTTGATGATTTCACAGAAAGGGGAGAGAGAGTGCTCGAAAAGCGAAGGTTAAACGGTAAAGGGACGGAATCAGAGCCTTTGTGCGCGTCTTTCGGGGAGATATGCTGTTCATTCAGGGGGCCTGTGAATGGAGCTCTGTTCGGCTACAAAGATGTGGAGGCTGCGTGTTGTGTCAGAGCAGCTCTTTCACCGAACAAGCGCTCTCTCTCGCTCTCTCTCTCGCGCTCTCTCATACACACACACACGGAGGAGAGGGTCGAGTAGCCATGCTGTGAGGACAGGTAAAACGGTGCTTTGTATACACCGATCCCATTCTTATGCAAACCGTGGTGGTTTTATGATGACTGGACCTCCTTAGTTGTTTTTCTTTCCTTGTTTGCGAGTCGTCGTCGTCGTCCCCCCACCCCACCCCGTTCCCCCTGACATGACACGCCTTTTATCTTAAATAAGAGCGAGCTCTCGACTCTCGAAAGCGGTTCACCTCTTAGCGCTCCCGTGCTTTATGTAAACATTTCAAGTGACTGTTCTTCCATGCAAAGTAGCTGATAAAGGCGTATTGTGTTCCAAGGTTGGAAATCAAACAGAAATCAAACGACCTTGCGTGCTTCAGAGACTTTATGGACGATAAACTTGAAGGGGGGGGGAGTGCACAATACACAAAAGGACTCGCTGTAAAAAGTATCAAGGGTGATTTTTTTTTTTTTTTTTTTTTTTTAAAAGTGTTTGGGATCGTGAATATTTCGTGGCGCTCTCTCCGGTTTGGCAGGAGGTGCAGTGGGACCTGGCAGGGACAGGAAGGGATTGGCTGCTGTCACTGTGCGGAGCGTCTTCTCCCAGCCTTGTGCAAACATGATTTATCGTAAACGCAGATGCAGAGGAAACACGGCGTCTCAGCATGGGACGGCGGTCATGTGACCACACACGAACACGGTTCCTCAGTACTCGAACAGACAGCGGCTGCAAAGAAAGAAATTTCGGATCTCTACTGGGAGTCGTGATTCGCGGTGGCAGGTAGCGCTCGTGCCTCGACGCTCCGGGGCTCCCGGTTTGATCCTGAATTCGGGTTGCTGTCTGTACAGAGACAATAATTTCATTTCAAAGATTCGCTGTGAGTTTGGGTTAATTATTCAGTTCTTAACTGATAGCAATAGATCGGTTTTATTATTATTATTATTATAAAAATAGAAACTGATTATATTACACCATCAATGACTCACTCATTTTCCAAACCGCCTGGTCTTACTAGGCTCGCGGGGAGGCGGGAGCCTATCTCAGCCGACACTGGGTGAAGGCAGGACATCATTAATAAAAATTACATTATTACTGCATTATTAATGATGATTAAAAACAATCATGTTTAGATTCAGGGAAATAAAAATAATAATCATATGTTACTGGTATTTTTAATAAGGAAAGGTGTGATACGTCAAAGCATTTTAATATTTAAGAAAAATTAGTTATTATAATTATTTACAATAATAAAGATATGTGATTGTGGTTCAAAGCATTTTTAAATACATTTTATTTGTTTAGTTATAGGATTATTAGTATCTATTGTAATATTATAATTATTATAATAATAATTAAAAATATTATTCAACATTAAACTATACCATTAAAAATAGAAAAATAAATTACATTATTTTTATTATTATATTACCAGGAAACAAACTTATAAAACATCAATTTGGTTTTGAGAAGAAAAATTAAAAAAAAATTAAATTAAATTAAATATATAAAAAACAATTTAAATTAAAATCTGTAAATAATATCTGCAAAAAAATGACTGCTTTTGATCAGTTTGTAATAATAAATAAATAAATAAACATTAATAAAATTATCTATCTAATAAAAAGAAAAAAAAATATCGTAACTGATTACGATACATCGTATCACGGTTTTCCTCTGGGTTCTCCAGTTTCCTCCAACATCCCAAAGCCATGCTGAAAGGCTGGTCGCTGATTGGCTACGCTGAGTGTCAGGTTCAGTTTGTACTTCAACCTCACGTACAACGTTCCTAGGACAGGCACCGAATCCAGTCCCACCGCGACCATGATAGAGGATGTTATTATAAGGCTGTGGGGTAACGTATACTCCATCGGGAGATTCCCGGACGGCACTGACGAGCCAGCGGAGCGACCACTAAATGTAGTACAACCACCAAACTTGCCCTTCACCCTCCTGAATAGGGGAGGGGATATTTCTTGCGATGTTTCCAGACAGCCAGTACTCCAACAGGCTGCGACGCTCTAATTAAACATGACGTGCGAGTGAAAGCCACCCAATAAAGCGGCCTTCCGCCCCTAACACATTTAACGCCCCTACAGACTCGCCTTTAAAACACAAATCAATAAGAGCACACAGCGCACTCTTATTCCCCACACTGAATTAAGAATGAGGCCCGGAAAGAGGCAGGAGAGGGGAGAAAACTCCACACGTGATATAGCCTTGGCCTCATTCACTCATACGTGAAGAGTGGACGTTTAGGTAGAGAGCACTAATGCTTTTTATTTTTTAATTTCTCTGGGTGGGTGAGGCAAAGGAAAGAGAGAAAATCTCTCATCCTGTCCGTTGGGTGTTTGGCGCGCATTAATAAAGCCGAGCCGCGATAAGACTGGGCTGTCTTGGTTTCTCCGGGCTATGGAAACGCTTCGCTAGCTGCGCGTCGGCTTTCGAAAGAGGGGCGCAGGAGAGGGGTGTGGAGGAAGTCGGTACTGTATTCAACAGGAAACATCAAAACAGATGCAGATCTACACATCCATGCGCTCGGTTTCAATACCCTCTTCACCTCGAGCGCACCATTTCCTGTTCACTCAAGTCTACACTCCATCTTAGGCTTTAATACCTCAAGGGTGGGCAGGTCATAAATATGTCAGCGAGTCCATCAGGTAGAAAAACACTCAAATGTGTAGCCCAAGACTCACGTGTCTGCTGCCTGGAAACTATTATTAACCTTGCTAAAAGTGGCTAACGTATCGCTAAAGCTAACATATAAACAACAACAAAGTGAAAGCAACATGCATGTACAGTACCTCATAAGCCCAACACCGAAACCCCCCCCCCCCACGCGTGGTCGTATCCTGTGATGTTCTTCAGCTACAACCTGTCGTCTATTCTCTTCACAACATCCTAAAAATGCTACTCTGCTTTGCTAGTGTATTGTTGGCCCCAAAACAACCTCCTGACCACGCCCATGCACAGATTTTTATCAAACCTGGTGGGGACACTACCCTACCTGAGTCCCAGACGAGACTTGACTTTCGAATGTCAAGGTCAGAGATGAAGGTCACAAAGGTTTCGAGGTTGAGCGCTTACAACTTTGGAGTGAGTGCCAACAGAGACGCTGTTACTACCGAGCACTAAGAGGTAACCATATATGGACTTTCAAATCAGAGAATTACCTTTGACCTTGAGTGACTTTCAAAAGGTCAAAATCGAAAGGTCGAAAGTAATTTCGTAAATATTTCAGTTCTTTTCTCTAATTTGGTCATGCCAATGGACTACTGGGCATATCATAAGACGAGCACATGGGTAACTGTATATGAGTAAACATGATCAACACTGTGTATTGGGGAACCTGTGCGCTCGGTGTGTCCAACTATATATCGGTCAGGTTAAAAAAAGGGTAGTCTGTTGGACTTCTTAAACCCGAGCCTCCCGGCTCATCACATCTGGCACTTGTCCCGGTTTCCGTAGCATGATGACACCAGGAGCTCATCTCCTCCTGGATGGGATCCAAGTCCATCACAGGTTACCTCCCCAGTATTTTTATTGGTACCCATTTATAACGCTGGGTGGACAGAGGCACACTTGCACAGTGGTGGTGGTGGTGGTGGTGGTGGTGGTGTTGGGGGGGGTCTGATGGGTACAAGTTTTGAAGTTACTATCCGGCTTTACGCGACAATGCAAAACGGTGGTACGTTTACAGCTAGCAGGTTGAGTACATCGGGGTTCTTAATGAAAACTGCCTCCTGGAGAAAGAAGCCGAATGATATCGATGTCTGAAAACATTCTTCTGGTGGCGTTATGTTTTACATGGCGAATAAAATGTGTTCAAGTAATTAACAACTCGATTTCAGCTTGCTGGATACACGTTACAGATCACATGGTATCTTATTCAGGCAGCCGGACCCGAAGGAGAGCCGGCGCTGTAATTCACCATGTGAACTATTACCAGACGTCGGGATCATAATTCAATACCTGAGCAGCAACTCTGCAGGCTCGAGGCCTGACGGGACCGAGGTCCTGACTTAATTTAGACCTATGTGCTTTGAGAGGCAACGGAAAAGGAGAAGGAGGGTGGTGGTGGTGGTGGAGGTGGTGGTGGTGGGTTCTTTCTTTTGGAACGGTTTTCCACTCGTAGCTCCAAATGTATTTTCAAGCATTTTCTCCCCTCAACCACTTCCAGATGTTGCAACAGCTGCACAGAAGCAGGAAAAGAACACATCGCTGCTGCGTGTCATTTGCTATTCTCTTCAGCAAAACGCACCCGACAAGGCCGCAAAAATGTCGGCCAGCGCCGATCGGCTCTGACTTTGATTTCTTTACGAGACAGCCAGCTTCAAATTAACGCCTTGGCTCTGCCAAAACAAACCCGCCGCTGACGGCAAAACAACAAACGATAGTGTTTCAGCCAGAAAATAAAAAGAAAAGCTGTTTTTAATGAAACGCGCACAGGGGAAAAAAAAGTTTCAAACGACCCTGTCACCTGTAACAGCTGACTCGACTTACACACCTATTAGAAGAGGAAATGTACTGAAGAGAGTGGAGAAAGGGGAGAGCTCGGAAAAATTGACCTCCGCTGCTTCTAAGTGCTTGAGTAAGTGTTTTCACAAACCTGTTGGCTGCGGCTCAAAGTCCGGTAATTGGGCCGACGTTGTTTGACAGTGCGTGACCCGCTTGGGGTGGTCATAACACAAAGCGGGGGGGGGGGGGAGATAAAGAGACCGGATGGGGGGATTTGTCAAAACTTGGCAGACGACGTTAAGCAAAAACGTCTTGTAAGGAAAGCAGAATACGGCTCCGGCGATGCAGCGGAACAGCCGAGGGCGAACGAAGTGCTTGTTCACACCTGCGAGTTGAACTTTTCTGGTTAACGACGCAGAACCTTTCTTCCTCGCACGCATGCAAAACAGCGTAGTATCTCCTTCATAATAGACTTCCTGTCAATTTAAAGTTACTTTCGGTACCATAACATTAAGGAGCTTGGTATCTAGACGACGTAAAACTCCATTCGTTGTCTAAGCCGCTTAATCCTAATTAGGGACACGGGGAGGCTGGCGCCCATCTCAGCCGACTCTGAGTGAAGGCGGGGTACACCCTAAACAGCTCGCCAGGTCATTTTAGGGGCAACACACACAACCATCCACACTCCCACTCAGACCTAGGGGCAATTTAGAACAGCCAATTAGCCTGATTCTGGAGGGTAGGAGGAGCCCGGATTACCTGGAGGAAACCCACACAAGCATGAGGAGATCATGCAAACTCCGCACAGAAACTCCCTCGCTAACCCAAACGTAACCTGAATGGCCGACTCTAAGCCGAGTTCCAGAGTCCACGTGGACTTGTTAGCCTGTCCACACTTACTCCAAGCCCTTCGCCGCTTAAAACCTGCGAGTTGGCCGAGAAGGAAATGGAACGGAGGTGGCTGAGGGCTCCGACAAAATGTCAGGATGGGTTTCTGCACTCGAGACTATTCTATATTTAGTTAAAGTCTGAGACGAGGCAGCCGGTTTATTCATCCACTTGATGACTCCCCCTGCATTTAGAACGAGATGACTCAGCCTCAGGTGTTTGGACGCCACAGCGAGAAGTAGGGGAACAGAAAGGAGGAGAGGGAGGGGGGGGGGGAGCAGAAGGAAGAGGAGGAGGAAATACAGCACATAAGGCCAACACGCTCCAAATGTCTGCCGTCGCTGCGGGGACGGATGCACTCAGTGGATCCAATGAGTCAATGGAACGTCTATGCATCACTTCAAGGAGGCTCGAGGGATGCATCAGGCTAAATAAAACTGACAATAAATAGACCTGAAGTGGATATTAAGAGCGCAGACGCATATTTTTCAGATACATGCTCTATTTTCATCATCTGAGATTCTTCATACACTCACACCATCAAAGTACAATTCTCTCACTGCAGACGGATTTTAAACGCTAACCAAACTGTTTATCGGGGTACATGCTTTTACGGTGCTCCGAACCTGATACACCACTTCGCGGTAAACCAGAAATATTTTCTATGGGAACACGCGCAGATAGGGTTCCTTCCTTGCTAGTGTTGAACCTTTTCGTCCCGAGTTTTATGTTTAAGTTGTTTAACGAAGAACGCATGACGATAAAATTCCGATGAACACAGCGAGGGGCGTGGTCAAACAGAAAATCATTCTACGTCCATGGTCCATGAAGGCCATGTCCAATGCATTCTTACTATGTTCTTACTCTGAACTATCAGACCGCACCATCCGTTTACCACGTTCTCACTGCGCCCTCCCGGTCTTTACACCTCTAGCGACTGGCACTGACCTTTTCAATTCACTCAGCAAAAATGATGGAGGATGCAGAGGTCACTCCGGTTCTCCTCAGGCTCGTACACATTTAGGTAAACCACATCCCCAGCCGGTTTCACCATTACAGAGACCCGGAAATCCAGAGACGCCAGCATCACTTTCGTGTCCACATCCAAGTTCGTGTTACGGCTGTATTACATCACAGAAGTCCCGACCAAGTTTTTGTTGCATCACTGCTATGTCAAAGTTGTCGATACTACATCCTCAAGTACTCACTGCATCCTGATTCGGTCAAGTCCCCACTATTATTTTTGTAACATGTCTAAAGTTAACCCAGTCCTCGACGTCACAGGCGATCATACCACGTCCTTTTGGGGTCCTACTACACTGTACAAGTTCTTACTGCAACGAAACTATTTTTTGAGGGCATACTGAGAGTCGTAGCCGAGTGGCGTCGAGTGTGTTTAAAGACTAGAACATTACATCAGGGGACTTGTATTGTAAAAATATTGATATAGTTCAAGTAATAGTTTGCGCTTTCACGGATCTTTTGCATTGTATCAATAAAACAAAAGTTCATTATTGTTTGTCGTGAAGTATCCCATGGTAACAGGATGTTTTTTCGGCAGTTCGACGAGTACAAATAAGCGAGCAAGGTATCGGATGTCGGATCCCGCAATGGCTCACTCTGAGGATGGCAGTCAGCTTTTAAATCCTTTTCACAAGGCAAAGAGCCCATGAGCTTAAGACTGAATACATACAAGGAATAAAAATAAAAAAAATAAAAAAAACAAACAAACAAGGGAATATATTTAGACATGAAAAAACTGCAAAGGAAATACACATCCCTTTTTGAGCTTCACGCAGCGCTCAGATAGAGTGCGAGCCGCATGACGCAACGCCGACAGAACCACACACTGTGTAGCAACAGAGGGACAAAAATATCATCAGCCTGCTAAAAACTCAAGTGCACAAATATAACCCCCCATCCTCTTGGGGATGACCGCAGTCTGGCCAAGGTGTAATCTGAAAGCTCCAGACAGCGAATCTGCCCTAAGCGGACAAATACGTTTACACTGATATAATCAGTGCTACGAGTCTACAACGCTAGAGTCATCCGAACAGTCGCTGTTTGTTTGTTTGTTAAATATTTTCACGCAGGAATCCAGGCTGGAGTTCACTTTACACATTCACTCCTTAAAAACCACCCGGCTGACCAGAGCGCGCCGTCGAGTCCCGTTTGCACTTGAAGGGAATTTACCTTGTTTTCAAAAAACGCCATCAGACAAGCTCAGACAGGAAGTTCCATTTTTCAACCTTTAGATCCCATTAGCCCTTCTTTCATCCGGTTAAAGAACCCATTTATCAAGGCGGAGAGACGCTCCTCGAGCCGTTCCGCTTTGAAAATTTGGATGTCGACCGGGCCCACTCTTTCCACCGTCTGCACCCACGACCGCGATACACTTTAAGTGCCTTTATTAGCGGTTAAAAATAACGCCGCACTCTCACAGTCGACCGAAATGAACGCCAGTTAGCTTTCGTGCAGGGAGGCTGGAGCCCATCCTTGCCGACTCCGGGCGTATACCCTGAGCAGCTCGCCAGACCGTCACAGGGCCAAAACACATATACACAAAACCACTCACGCTCACACCAAGGGATAAGTTGGAACAGCCAATTAGCCTAATGTGCATGTCTTAGGACTGTAGGAGGAAACCAGAATACCCTGAGGAAAACCATCAAGCACAGGTATAAAACACAAACTCCAACCCCAGGAACGATGCTCGAACCCACAACCTTCTTAACTGGTAGGAAGAATTGCTAACCACAATGCCACCCTTCAAGATGCAAAATGATTACTGACGTGATTTATGGGTAGCGTGGCATAAGTGTTGAGGAAGACACGTATTTGCTGCTAATACGTATGGTAAAACACGCCCCCGGGGGAGGGGCAAATCCAGCGTCGAGAATATTCACGTGGACAAACGCAACACTCACACAGTACTATGTCTAATATTAATGTCATTTGTTTTTAGTTTCAATCAACTCTGACTGCGAGCACGACTCCAGAGACGTAAACAAGTGACATTGCTTGAAAAAGAACCATCTGCCAAACGTCTTTTTTCCACAGACCTAGAGCAGAGCTGATAAATCTGCTGACATTTTCACATGGAAACTCTGTGTTCACTACAAATACCCCCCCCCCCCAAAAAAAAAAAGTTAAACGGGGAAACAGAATATCCTATAAATCCTGCAAATCAATCCCATCTGTGCGCAATCAATGGCCCGTCGGATTATAAAGCATTTAAACATGCCTCATAAAAGCTCAGCCTTGGGAGCAGACGAGTTCTTATAGAAGCGTCTGAGCGTTTGTCTCGGGGTACAAATCCTCCGACGGGACGCCGCATGAGAGAGCAGGTCAGCGGTCGTAAACCGAACAGATAGACGCGGCGGACGAATCGGACCGCGCATTAACAAAGAGAGCGCTTCGGTTGGAGGCTGTACACAGATGCTTTGTGTTGTGGAATTGAATGAGCGGAGAGGAGAAAAGCCTCCCTGGAAGCACTTTCTCTCTCTCTCTCTCTCTCTTTTTAAAGACAGCTGCTTTATTTGCAGCTCCATCAAAGTGCGGTGGAGTGCAGAGAGACGCCAGGCCCCGACGGCTCTCGGATGAAGGGAGCAGAAATGAAGTCGCCACATCTGAGAAACTCTGCGAGGCCTCGGTGACCTCGAGTGACGTGCATCGCAACGGCCACAGGAGCAGCCTGGCGGGCCTGGACGTGACCGGAAAGTGTTCCGAATCACACTGCAGTAATACTTCAGTCATCAGTCTGTGGATGGATTAAACATCCAGCTTGAACATTTTGTATGCTGGATCGCAGCGTTCTCGCTAATTCATCTTTTTAGATTTTATTAGCTTAAATAATTAGCAAGACATCTGAAAAACAAACAGAGGATCATCACCCTGACACCTAAATAAATTCCAGGCTGTTGGCCCCGCCCTCTAGTTTTCTATTGGTTCTCGTATGTGACAGTTCAAAAAGTCTCGAGTCCTTTTCCTTTCAGTGTATTTGCTTTTTCTGCTGGAAGAACTGTATTTGCATTTTGCCTGCGCGCGGCTTTAGCAAAGCAAACGCTTTCAGCTCAGACTTAAACTGCTAAACCTCAAGTTTAGCACACGTAAGCCACCTTCACGAGAAGCAACATGCCGTTTAAAACCAAGACAAAGTTCCTTTCCGCAAACCCCACTGTTCTAAAACCGTCCTTTAACTCAGTCCTTTCTTTTTCCAGACAGGAAACGTACACGAGCAAACCTCCTTCTTGCTAGCACGAGCACTAGCACTTTTAAGACCTTCAAAGCACCGATCTGACAGGATAAGGTTTCCAGACACGCGGCTGTTAAGTAACGGTGCCACAGGAGGTGTGCGGTAATTATGACGGGTTCTGACGGGATAAGCGATCTCAGCGTAAACCCTGCAGACAAGAGCGCCGTCACGTACACCATGATGCAGTCTGATGTACAGCCTGTTGATTCAGACTGAATGTAGGTCACATGACTATATATATATATATATATACTCCAATTTGGGGGGGGGAGATCCCATTGGGGATCCCATTATATATACGTTCACCAAACCAGTTGGAAGTCAGGCATATTTTGAGATACAGCAGATTACTTCAACAAAATCATCATTTATTATTGATTTATTTCTCATTTGTACACATCACCATTTGTTTATTTCATATAAGTACATTTTTTTTTAATATTTTATTATATATTCACATTTCTTAATACAATAAGAATAATATTTATTTTTTAGCATTTATAAGTTTATTAATATATATTTAAGCTTTATTATACATTTATTATTGTTGTTTTATTTAATAAATTCCTTCCAAATACACGGATCAAAACCTGCATTAAATGAAGTAATGCATGACAAGTTTTATTTAAAATATCCAAAAAGCCACAAACTCATTCGTCCACATTGCGTGACGTTCAGGGATTCCCCGCCACGTCAGACGTCAATGCCTAGCTTAGAATTCCCGGGGTTAGATCATTTGATGTCACAGTACATCATTTTCGCAGTAAACCAACGAAAAGTCATTTTTTAAAGCCCTTCAGTGTCAACAAACTTTCCCTCTACCGACCACCCACACCACCCCACA
>JAQMYF010000008.1:27369202-27381702 GCA_030014195.1 Neosilurus mollespiculum
CCTCCCTCCCTCCCTCCCTCTCTCTCTCTCTCTCTCTCTCGATGTGTGCTCAGAGCAACGCTCCACTTTTCCATGGAGCTACTTTGGGAGATTCATCAAATTTATCTGAGTGTCTAGGTGAACACTGAAAGATGATGAAGAAAGTGTGTTCTTGGAGGCTGATTATGAAAAGCCTGGTTTAGATCAAGTCAGAGCTGCTTGTATGAAAACAATCCTGACCATGCTGAGAATTTTCCAAGTGAAATAAATTCACTCATGAAATTTTGTGTAAGTGAAGATTTTAAAGAGTTAAACATTTGTTCCAAATTTCACATTGATAGCTTTTACAGAAATATGTTTCCAGGGAGGTTATTTTGGAAACTTTAAATGTGTTTTCCTAAATTATTTATGTTTATTTTTAAAATAATCCTTGTTGTTTTTTCTTTTTTTTTTAATTACTTTGTCCATATCTCGGTCAAGTTTCTTCCTAGCAATCAATCAATAAACAAAAAGATAAGCATCATTTCAAAGCTTATTTCAGAATTTTATTTATTTTTAAACAGTTTCCTTCTGTAAATTAATCCATCCCATGTCTTGCTGAAGCAGGAAGTTGAACTCTGACTCACTGAGTTGTTAAATTCCCCAAAACTTCACCGTGGACACATGGCACGTTCAGCGAAGGGCTCCAGAAAAATTAATGTTTGCAAACGAGCCATTAAAACAGCTTCCAGAGACGTGAATTATTACAAACACGGTCACAACGATACGTAATAATTTGTAATCCAGAGAGTCAGACAGCACGTGAGGACATCTCTGTTTATAAAATCGATCTGAAGGCAGCCAGAAACAGAGGGAGAGAGTGTGAGAGAGCGAGAGAGAGAGAGCGCGAGAGAGACAGACCAGGATTATAAAATGACATGACAAGACGGAGTACTCCACACTGTGGTTCAGGATTCGGCTCAAATGGCAGCCCTCCAAGAGCCATTCTGTGGGAGGCAAAGTAAATAAGTTGTCATCAATAATAGACAGCGAGTGTTCAGCTCCGGCTGGTTCCTATCCTCCAGACGTACCCGCCGGCCTGAGATTCACTGTCTCGGCTAATAGCTTTTGATAGGCCTTCGCAATAATTACCGAGGGCCAAACGCACGCCATGCATATTTCATGCCGCGGCTGCGTGTTGGCGGGGCCGTCTCCGAAAGCATGATTGGAAACAAATTTGCCCCGCTTAAGTGAAAAGAATGAAAAGTATAATGTCGGAGAGTGATTACAGGATTCTCCAAAGCACTCGTTATCAGACGGGACGCCTACAAAGGACGTGTCAATCACTCGCCGACACTCAATCAAGGTAAATATGAGCTTTCTCACGACATCACGACAACGTAGAGGTGTAGAATACACAGTATGAGGAGCACCACTCTTCAGGGTGCGCATGGATAGGGTCCAAGGGTCCGAAATTTTACGCTGAAGTTGTTTTAAAGTACACCTTCTACTTTTACTCCGCCACTCTTCTAATCATTAAACGGCAACAGGTTGGACATCGTGTCCATTTCTAGTCACATTCAATGTGACGCAACATAAAACAACCCCGGCGTGGTTTCATCTCCGACACTCTAGTCTCCTCACAAAACCCTGACAGGTAATTAGAAAGGGTAAAGAGACACAACTAGTCCAGCTACTCTTAAAGAAAATCACGCAACTGGGGACCAATCAGAATCAAGAATTCAACAGCATATTAATACGCAGTGAGGTCAAAACTTATCAGTATGATTGCTGCGACTGTAAACATCCCGGAGTCTTTAAACGGCGTGAATATCATGAAAACGTTGCATGGGTCCGATACTGACTTAGCGGGATCACCAGTTTGAAGATCGCTACACTAAGGCGCTGTACGGTTCCTATAGATATAAAGCTTCGTTCACGCCGCAGGAGGTCAGAATGCTCCAAACCCAACCGCGGTTATGTAATCCGTCCACCTCCTGAACCAAGTGGTGAATAATCTAAAGCACTACAGTGTGAACCCCCATTCGTGCCACTGTTACATCAATCCAGCTTGACGCTCATCATGATGTCATCATACGCCGTACGCTACGATTACTGTACAATAATTGACGTCTCGGGTAATCTGCAGCAACCTGAGAGTTTTAGCTCGTGCCTCAATAAAGAAAGAAAGAAAGAGCACACACACACGCACACACACGCACACACACACACGCACACACACGCACACACACACACAACCGAAGAAAATTTTCAACCAAAAAAGGTTCATTCAGCTGAAATGAGAGGGGATCAGTGACTGTTCCTCTATATCATCAGTACTTCAAAGGAAAAGAGGGAAAAAAGCCTGACTGCATAAAAAAAAAAAAAAAAAAAAAGTCTGATGTTTATAAAAAAAAAATTTTTAATTCTTTGAATTTTTATGATTACACCCTGAGATACAGCCCGTGATGGCGTCAGATATCGGACATGTCAAAAACCTATCCAAAATCAGATCAGTCGGCAGCTTTTCGCAGTACAGACTGAAATACACATATTTCTTGCTGATCTGAGACACACACAGGTTATATTACAACAACCACAGACATGTCGTACCTGTTCAACTGATTACCACACTGTGCACACTGAGAAACACGAAGGAATCACGACCCGTGCGTTTGGTACGAGGTTGAGAGTTTAAGGAGGACGAATACGGTTAGACGGGCTTTATTTACTGCGAATAAAGAAACGACTGAAAACTGACATCAAAAAATAACCTTCAGAGCAGATTTTTTTAAATCACTTCACAGTGCAGAAGTGTGAAAATCTGTAAAGAGGGAGAGTTACTTCAGTAAGTTTTTATTCCTACACAAAAACAGAGAGCCAGGCAGATAGAGTGTGTGTGTGTGTGTGTGTGTGTGTGTGACAGCGAGATACCTATACACAAAAAAAACAGACACAGACAGACAGAAAAGAGAAGAGAGAGAAGGAGAGAGCAAGAGATCCATCCCCACAGTGACAAACAGATGGATTGAAAGAGACTGATTCCTACACACAGACAGAAAGATAGACAGAGAAGTAGAGAGACAGAGAAAAGAAATACATCCCCACAGAGAAAGACGAGGAGACACACACACACACAGAAAGAGACCGACAGATGAAGAGAGAGAGGAAGAGAGAGAGAGAGAGAGAGACAGAAAAAAATCGAGAGAGAGAAATACATCCCCACAGGGACCAAGAGATGGACGGAGAAACAGACACAGAGGGGCAGAGAGACAGACGGATTCCAACAGAGAGGTAGAGGGCGAAATTATTACACACAGAGAGACAGAAAGAGAAGGGGAGACATAGAAAGGGAGAGAGGGAGAGAGGGAGAGAGGTTGAGATCCATGCTCAGAGAGGCCGACAGACGGATAGAGTGAGGAAGAAAGAGCGAGATTCCTGCACACAGACAGAGAGCCAGAAAGACAGACAGATAGAGAAGAGGAGACAGAGAAAAGCAAAGGAAAGAGAGAAAGACATTCCTACACAAAGAAACAGAGAGAATAGGAGACACAGACAGATTCCTATACACAGAAAGAAAATTAAAGAAACAGAAAGAGACAGACAGACTTTCTATTTGTGAATACAGTAATTCTACATTCAATCAATTTCATATACAGTAAATATAATAATAATAATAATAAGAAGAAGAAGAATCTTATATGTGACCCAGTCTGGAAAAATGAGTCACAGTGAGCAAAAATTCAAAATTGAGTTAGCCATACCATTTTTAAGCTTAGAGTCTCCTCTTGTAAATGGTATGGCTAACTCAATTTTGAATTTTTGCTCACTGTGACTCATTTTGCCAGACTGGGTCACATATAGTTTCCATATTCAACACACAGCTCACATTTTATACATTTATAACATTTTACACTTTTTACAATTTTGTACTTCAAACTTACAGACTTTTATATATTTTAACAGTTATATTTTTACAAACAAGCACTTTTTTAATCCTCGTTTTAAAAAAAGGTCCAGTGGATATTTAGTATCATTTACACTACACTAAAAACCCTTCAGATATTTTACAAATATTCCACATTAACACTAGAAATGTTCTTAATACTTAAAGACTTGTTTAGATTAGACTGATCACTTCAATTTATGGGGAAAGAACTAAAAAAAAATTATTTATCATTTAAAAAGTGGAAAACTTTCAGGATTTCTGTTGTTCTTTATAAATAAAAACCAGGGAAATGTAGCAGATATATATATATATATATATTATTATTATTATTAAATAAAAGAGGGGGTTTTATTAATTCGGATTCCATCCACACTAAATAAACTGAAGACATATCTATCAAATAAATAAATAAATAAATAAATAAATAGGCGGCACTTTTCCGACAAATGATTCCTTGTAATTCTTGTAAATTACCAGTTTTCACTGAAGTGTCCTGGAACTCTACAAACTTACTAATTTCATCCCGAATCTGCATGAAACCCTTCCTGAACCGGATGAATCCGGTTTATGAAGCTGTTCGAACCTTTTTTCCGTGGATCAGTTCTGACAGAATCCTTTAAATCTACTCGGGAGTCCAAACTTTTAGCAAAAACACCAGAACTTCGGCAAGTCGGAGGAGTCATATTGCCTCGAAAAGTCTCACAGGAGCGAATAAAAGCCTCCACATAAATAATCACCACAACAAATAAACAGTTTCACCCCGAAATACATCCATAAACAAACAAACTATCGTCATTTCTTCCTCGTTGATCAAAACAGACCTCGCTTATCGTCCTTACAACCCAAAAATATCAACAATGTACTCCTTTTCTTTCCAATTTCCACCTCCTTCCTTCACAGTGCAACTCCCCAAACATAAACAAAACAAGAATGAGAGAAAAACAAAAACACCTGAATAAAATTATGATGATTAAAGTCATTTAGCTACAGGCTAGTCAGCGAGCTAGCTTCCCAAACAGAGCCGAAAACAAAATTAAAACCCTTTTTTAAACAAAATTACACTCTAACGACGCAAAGTGTCCGTGTCAATATTAAAAATTTTGGTTAAAAATTAAAAAAAAAAAAAAAAAAAAAAAAAAAAAAAACGTAAACAAAAACTTTCACTAAAATGCACTTCACTCAGAACGACTAGCCAAGCTAGCTGGTCGCGTCTGGTTCTAAATACCCGTACGTTACATACACGAGTGCACTAGGTAGGCTGTGCGAGCCGTTCCATCGCGCGCGCTGTAGTGCACAGATACGAGGGAGACGGGATCCGTTTGGGATGCGGCCCGTGATGTGCTGCTAATAAGTGTCACGACAGCGCCACCAGCGTAGCCGGGGCAACAAGCGCACTTCATTTAGGGGGAAAAAATAATTTAACCATAACACACACACACACACAAAACCATAAACATGCACCAGGAGCGGGATAAAGTTGCCACCGCGTCAGGTGAATTATTACCAGTAGGAGAAGCTAAAAAAGAAATTGGGTCGAGATGTGTGTGGGAGCCCGGTCCAGCGGCTCGCCGTGACCGTGGATCGATGCGAATCGAACAAAGAGGATCAATTTCCGATCAGGGAGAAAGAGCCGCTTTAATCAATGTCGAGGACGAGGGTCCCGGAGAGAGAGAGAGAGAGAGAGAGAGAGAGAGAGAGAAGAGCGAGGGAAAAAAACACCTCAGCGGCGCTGAAGAGCCACGAAAAGCACCGAGCGAGAGCTCCGGGTCCGGAGAAAGCGTTCAGAAAGCGAGGCAAAGTGGGGAGAGAGAGCCTAACCTGCAGCTGCTGTAAATCAAAGCGCTTCCAATATTGAAACATCGATCCCGCATTGGCCGCCATCTTGAGACATATTGAGACGGAGTGAGAGGCTGATAGAGAGAGCGCGAGGGGCCGGAGTTCGCGCGAGGGGGGAAGCGAGAAAGAGCGGGAAGCGCGTAAAACCCGGAGCGGACCAATCGAACGCGGCCTTCGCTTATCGAACAGCGGCGCGGAACGGAGTTGATCGAACAGCGAGCCTGACTCTGTATTGAACGGTGCCACGGAGCTCAGTGATCGACCGGCGATATCTGTGACGCGGAAAACCCGGACTGGATTCTCTCTCTCTCTCTTTCTCTCTCTCTCTCTCTCTCTTTTTTTCCCCTGTCAGCAGCAGGGTCACGTGGCTCCGTACGCGCGCGCTGGGTCTACCGTCCGCTCTATCGATCGCAGAAGAATCGATCGGATCACTTTCGTTCTTTTTTCGATCCTTTCTTTCTTTTTTTTTCTTTTTCTTTTTTTTTTTTAAACACACCGGACACTTTATTTCGTATTTTTATTCATCAAGTTATTCCAGACATCCGGTTTATAAACATTTAATGTCCATTTCACTCTGATATTTATAAATAATTTATTTATTTATTATTAATAAATGCAGCTGTTTTTTTTAATCTGTGTGTGTGTGTGTGTGTGTGTGACCTGCTGTGTGTAATATCTCATCTGTTATAAGATGAATCAGATTACTGATATAACATATTATAATTCCTAATATTATTGATTATTGACTAAATTATTCTTTATAATATTCGACCACATATATATATATATATATATATATATATATATATTGCTGAATAAAAATCTTATTATATTTACTTTTTAATTATAATTATTATTTTTAACCAGTATTATTATTATTATTATTATTATTATTATACTAACTATACAGTTCTCCACTGATTTTTATTTTTTTAAATTCTATACCGATTTTAAATGTATAAAAAGCTGTAGATATAAATAAAAATGACGGTTAACAATCACTATAATGATTAGATTAATCCTGTTATGTTATTGGTGTTTACAGTTTTAAGGGAATCATGTTTTGATCAGCCGCTTTGATCTGCTGGATGTTGCACTACGGAGACGTGCTGATGGCGCCCCTACAGGCAGACACGAGAACTGCAACTTGTTGTTTTTTTTTGTTTTGTTTTGTTTTTTGTTTTGTTGTGTTTTGTTTTTAATAAACCCTTTCACTGACATGATAAAAAATACGTTTAGTCTTGATTATCCTTTCAGTAAGGGCTTTATACTGATTAGGAATTCGGTGGTTCCAGGATCTATCCCAAAAAACACTGGGTGTGAAGGGGATACATTCCTGATGAACCATCAGACTCTTGTTCAGCACAGTTAATCCACCTACTACTGACATTTCAAAGGGACTCAGAGAAAACTCACACAAGGAAAACACGTCAAAAACAACCCAAATAGTGACCTGAGCTCAGGGTTGGGCGCGGGCTCTTCTACGGATTTATAACGGTGGTATTAAAGGTGCTATAAAATATTACTGAACTGGATTTAATATAATGTTCAATCCTCAACAACTTAGCGATACAGTCTAGGAATTGTGTGTGTGTGTGTGTGTGTGCCTATATAAATTGTTCACATTAATTAAATTACATTTTTCGATATTTCGAGTTTATTACTGAACAAGAAAAAAAAGATGACCAGGTTCCACTTCATTTAAGGTGCACAGCAAATCCAAGTCTATTCCATAGAAATAAATAAATAATAGATTCCGAATACACTGACAGTATTTTATAGTATAGCATAAACAAACAAACAAATAAATAAATAAAGTCTGACTTTAAAAAGCCTTGAAAATTTTATTTAAAAAATTCAGTTGAATTTAAAATAATAGAATTCAAGTATATTAAAATCTATTTAAGTTTATTAATATTTATTTGTATATTTTAAATAATAATAATAATAGGGTGGTGGAGTGGTTAACACGTCCACCTCATAGCAAGAAGGTCCTGGGTTCGGTTCCTGGGCTCGGCAAGAGTTTGCATGTGCTCCACGTGCTTGCGTGGGTTTCCTCTGAGTACTCCGGTTTCCTTCTATAGTCTGAAGACATGCACATCAGGCTAACTGTCTGCTTCAAATTGCCCCTAGGTGTGGGTGTGAGTGTGAATGGTTGTGTGTGTCGCCCTGCGATGGTCTGGCGAGCTGTTCAGGGTGTACCCCGCCCTCGCCCTCGTGTTCGCCCGGAGTTGGCTGAGATAGGCTCCAGTGAGTGAGTGAGTGAGTGATGGTAGCTGCTTTGAGATTATCGCTTCTGATCATTAGAGCGTATTTGTGATGACTTGATGGAAAATCTAGCATCACTTATATCTCTGTCTTTATCCTTCATCCTCCGTTCAGATGAAACTGCTGATCTGATGAACTTGCTTCCTGATTTCACGTAAATATAAAACGTACAGTACTCTCGTAGCTCCCAACGGATCCCTGTCTGTATTTTTAGGAATATTGTCAACTGGTGCTTATTACATTTTCCAGATGATTCAGTGGAAACCCCTGTGACTGCGTTTAATTCTGCCTAACAAGTCTCAGCCTTTCATGACTCTAAATTAGATTTCACTCTTTTTCAGATCTTTTTATGTGCTTATGGTGAGCACTTATCCTGTATGTCACCAACAGTGCACTGCGATGTAAAAATAAACCACATCAGGGTTTTCCCCCCCTCCCATGATATTTTTAATCCCAGACTTTTTTTTTTTTCCCCCCCTGTAATTTTTTAATGTCCTATTTTTGCCTGTCCTTCCATTCTTAGCTAATGAGGCAGATCTTTTGCAGAACGTTGTCCTCAGACACGTGTCATGCTGCTCTTTTTAAACAACAACGGACTAGAGGTTTGGCTTTGAAACAGAAAAAGCTTTTTTCCCTTTGAGATGAGTTCATTTTTGGAATCCATTCATTAATTTAAACGCTCACAAACCGCTCTATCCCTCTAGGGATAACAAGGAGGCTGGAGCCTATCTCAGCCGACTCTGGGCGAAGGCGGGATACACCCTAAACAGCTCACCAGTCCATCCCACGGACAACTCGCACCTCGGTGCAATATGGAACAACCGTTTAGCCTAATGTGCCTGTCTGTGGACCGTCTGAGGAAACTGGAGTACCCGGAGGAAACCCCCGCAAGCGCGGGGAGAACATGCAGCCCAGGACTCGGACTGACTACTAGGCAGTACTAACCGCTACACCACCGTGCCGCATCTTGGCGGTCATTCTCACTCATGTCACTCATTTGCAGAACCGCTTAATCCTATCAGGGTCACAGGGAGACCGGAGCCTATCTCAGCTGACATTGAGCGAAGGGGGGGGTACATCCTGCTCAACAGCTCGCCAGGCCATCGCACCGTTCACACTCACACTCACACCTAGGGGCGATTTGGAACAGCCACGCAGCCCACTGAGCATGGTTTTTGGCTGTCGGAGAAAACCAGAGTACCCGGAGGAAACCCAGGCAAGCACGGGGAGAACATGCAAACTCCACATGGAAACGCCCTCGCCGAGCCCCGGGAATCGAACCCAGGCATTTTTGCTGTGAGGCGGACGTGCTAACCACTATGCCGCTGTGCCGCCCTATATGTTTGAGAATCTTTAACATCAAAGGAAATCGGTCACCATGACATTTCCCGAAAGCTGAGCACATTAAACCACGCCTTAATCGACTGTACCTCACGTGTACTTGAGCAAAGTACCTACGGGGACTTCCAAAGGTCCAGCAGAAGTCATGTACTGCACCACCATGGTGCGCAGTGTACAGTAACAATATATGTACCATGTATGGTGCCACTATTGCGTAAAGGGACCCGAGTCTCAGGAAAACAATCCGGGTTTCCTTTTTATTAAATGCACCGATCCGATCAATAGAACGTTTTTCATTTCGTGACTGATTTTCTTTAGAATCCACGTCACTGTTTTTTTTTTCCCATGAAATCATTTACAGGCAGAATAGAATTAAAAAATACCTTAAAGACGGAGGAGGCGTCACTGGTAAAGGAGTGTCACTTACTGTAAATAAGATCACTGTGAGTATAATTATTACCCTTATTCATAGTCTATTTTTCCATTGACACCAGAAAAGCTAGTAATGCATCAGTCATCATTTCTTCACACACCATACCCACACACACACACACACACACACACACACACACACACACATATTTGCACGTTATCCAAATCCAGGGCAATGGATCCAGGGGTGTGTGTGTTTGCCCTGATGTCAGGATGACCTGACCTTTAGAGGTGATGGCGCGGACATGCTTCTCTGCAGGGTGGACACATAGACACACACACACACACACACACACACACACACACACACACACACACTGAAAAAAAAGCAAAAACAAACCAAGGCTAATTTATACCGGTTGAGTGGTTTAGCTTGTGTTCTGTCTCTAACAGGAAGGTCATGAGTTCAAATCCCAGTGAGAACAGGAAAGAAAGAATAAAAGAAGCAGATCTGTCTTGTCTGACTGGGCCATTGACATTTATGGCTGTTGTTTTGGTGACAAGCAGCCCATCCAGCCAGACGCTCACCAACCCCCCCAAAGCATTATCTATAAATATTATGTCTATAAATCTGAGAGGGTTTTTCTTTTTTCTTCGTTCATACCCCAAGCGCGCTGAAGTATAAAATCTATACCTTCATTTAACTGCATTTATATCTGAAAGATCGAAATCCTTTATAAGTCTATATGTATGAGCATACGACTCGTTTTTATATATATATATATATAATTATATATTATTCCTCCTGTACCACACTGCAGCGTAACTGATAGGAAAGGCATGTAGTTACGAAACGAAGGAATGTTAAATGGCTCCTGGGAGTTTACAGGATTTAAAACACAGGCCAAAACTTTATGCACGTTATTTATAATACAGTAACTGTTCAATAATTTAAATAAAACGCATTAAGTAAAAAAAAAATATATATATACAAAACTTAGTTCATGTTAAAGCATACAGAAAAAAATGTTAACTGAAGTTACGGTACAGTGTTGTGGTCATTTTTAATAAGAACTAGCATTATTACGTGATCATGTTTTTAAAAGAGAGAAAGAGAGAGAGATTTAGACTTTTTTTTTAAGCTAAGCTTTTAATAACAAGAGCCTGATAAATAACAGATGGTGATGCGTCCTAGATTTTTCAAACATACAAAGAAAAAGCATCTCTTCTGTACAAAAAAAAAAAGTTTAAGGTGATAAGAAGTTTAAGAGTCTTAAAATCAAACTAAACAAGTACATTACATAGAAAGAAAGAGAGAGAGAAAGAAAGACAGAAAGTAAGAAAAGAAAAGAAAGAGAAGAAAGACAGAAAGAAAGAGAGACAGAGAGTAGGGAAGGAAAGAATGAAAAAAGAAAGAAAGAAATAAACAAAGAAAAAAGAAAATAGGGAAGGAAATAAAAAGAACGAAAGAGACAGGAAAGAAAGAAAGGAAGAAAGAAAAAAGTATGAGAGAAAAAAGAAAGAAAGAAAAAAGAAAGGAAAGGAAGAAATATCGGAAAGGAAAATGGAAAGAAAGAAGAATGAAAGACAGTAGTTAGGGAAGTAAAAACAAAGAAAGATCAGAAAGTAAAAGTAAAAAAAATAAATCGTTAAATAAATAAAGACAAAGTAGGCAAGGAAGAAAAAAGAAAGAAAGAATGAAGAAAGGAGGGAAGTAATAAAAAATAAGAAAATAAGAAAAACTTAACATTTTAAAAAGAAATAAGGAAGAAAATAAAAGAAAAAAGAAAGGAATAAGAAAAAAGAACATTATTTAAAATGTAACAAAACAGCCTAAAATAATAATAATAAAAAATAAATAATAATAAAAGTATTATTATTATAATAATAATAATAATTATTATTATTATTATAATTATTATTATTATTATTATATTTAACAATTATTAAATGAAGGTTCGGTGGATGTCACTGTTATTCTATTTATTAATTCATAATTATTTTAGTATACTACACAGATACACAAGAAAAACAAACTAAAACAAGATTTTTATGGCTTATTTTCTATTTTTAAAGCATGATAGCGATGATGCCACCTGTTTAAATGACAAACAAACCTTGAATGTCCGTCATTATGACTCAAGTATAAAACCTGAGAGATCTGATTAATCAGTGAGATTGCGCCTTTCTTGTATATTAATCAAAATGATCTCTTTAAATCTGATGTTTTAACCAGGACCTTAAAAAGAGTGGATTGTATTACATCCCAGCTTCCTGCGCTCACTCACTCACTCTCACTCACTCACTCACTCACTTGCCCAACAGCGGGAAGGCTGGAGCCTATCTCAGCCGACATTGGGCGAAGGCAAAGAAGAAGTTCGCCAGACCATCGCAGGGCCAACACTCATATACACAACCATTCACACTCACACTTATGGGCAATTTGGAACAGCTAATTAGCTTAATGGGCATGTCTTTGGACTGTCGGAGGAAACCCGAATACCCGGAGGAAACCCACGCAAGCACGGGGAGAACATGCAACCGCCACACAGAAACGCCCTCGCCAAGTCCAGGACTTGAAGCCAGGACCTTCTTGCTGTGAGGCGGACGTGCCAACCTTTACACCGCCGCGTTGTACGGTTAAAAGCTGCTCGAGTTGATATTCAGAACACAGCTTGGTAGGCACTGGATAATAATGAAGTCTTTAAGAGCTTAAGAAGAAATAGAATATACAAAAATCAGATAAAATACTCAGAGTGGGTTTATTTTAACCCTG
>JAQMYF010000008.1:27384262-27396823 GCA_030014195.1 Neosilurus mollespiculum
AGACAGAGAGAGAGAGAGAGAGAGACAGAGAGAGAGAGAGAGAGAGAGAGAGAGAGAGAGAGAGAGAGAGAGAGAGACGCTGCTCCTAGACAGGGGTGTGAAATATTTGTGTTAATACATAAACACCTTGGAGGCAAGTAATGATCCAGTAGTGTGTGCATGTCTTGTTTGTGCTTTGCCACGCCTTAAACCTTTATAGCTGCTGAAAACAGGAACAGGTTCTTAAATGTCAGGCCTGGTGAAAGATCAGTGATGTGAAAGGCAGGTTCATAAACAGATCCGGCGCTCTGACAAACGTTGACCTTGGGACGATTGACGAAAAAAAAAAAAGAAAAGAAAAGGAAAAAGTAAACATGGTCCAGGAGGAAAAGAAAGAAAAGAAAGAACAAAACCAGTCAGCAGTAATTCTACCCAGACTTTTGTGCAGTATTTAGCAGCGTTAGCATGTTTTGGTGATGGGGGTGGGGGTGGGGGTGGAAGTATTACTTTAAAAGATGATCTTGCAGGTTATGAGAAGTGAGCTTTCGTCCGGGACCTTTTTGTTATCTTGAGCAGGTACATGCCATATGACAGATACTCTCTCTCTCTCTCTCTCTCTCTCTCTCTCTCTCCACCGAGCAGGAATGATAAAAGCTGACAAAGTGCCGGCTCAGTGGCGTGCCTGAGAAGAGAAAAAAGCTCCACATAACGACGAGAAATGATCTATTGATCGGGGAATGGTTGCTCACAGAAGGCCATGTTTGTTCATGGATGACTGCGTGACAAGGAAGTGGTTGCGTTGAGCTGCGTCCATGTGCATGTGTGTGTGTGTCGTGGTTGTGAGATAAAAGACACATCTGTAGTGGTTAGCACATCTGCCTCACAGCAAGAAGGTCCTGGGTTCGAGTCCCGAGCTTTGGCGAAGGCATTTCTGTGTAAGCTTTGCATGATGTCCCTGTGCTTGCTTGGGTTTCATCCAGGTACTCTGGTTTTCTCCGACAGTCCAAAGACTACACATTAGGCTACCTGGCTGCCCCATATTGGCCCTAGATGTGGATGTGAGTGTGAATGGTTGTGTGTGTGGCGGCCTTGCGATAGTCTGGTCAGTTGTTCAGAGTGGAACCCCGGCTGAGATAGGCTCTGGCCTCCCTGCGACCCTGATACGATTAATCCCTTCAGTAATTGAGTGATAGTGGGTGAGAGTGTTTAAATAATGATGAAGCTTCACCGTTTCTCAGCCACAAAATAAGGCAGACTTGAACAACACGACAAGAGTTAGTTTGACTTACACCGCCATGCTGTGCAAAACTTTCAGTCTTTGAGCTTTATTCACAGAATCCTGACACTGTTGCTTTTGATTAGAGGCGCGCACGCAGCACTGGGGCTTTTGTTGAAAGAGTTTTCAAGGTGCAGTGAAATATAAAAAAATATATATTACTATTGATTTTTTTTCAAAGTCACTTGCAAAGAGACCTTGATGTTGAGCTCCCTCTCTCTCTTTCTCACTTCCTTCAGTGTGTTATCTAAAAAAAAAAAGACTCTTTAATGCTACAAACTGACAGAACTTTCATGCTCGCGTACTTTTCCACGGACAGCTTAAAACTCGAAAACTGATATTTCGCACGCATGGAGGCAGCGTTAGAGCACGTGCCTTTAAAAAAACTAACTTTTAATAGTTTTTACTAATATATTTATAATAACTTTTAACTAATATTTTTTTGGAGGCTCTATTAGTAGAAATGAAGTATATAATCAATAAATAAGTTTTTTAAAAAAGGCATCTTAGAATAACCTGTTTATATCGACATGAGGAGAGGGTCCACTCTCATGGAGGCCGCCATCGTGTAGTAGCATAGAACCATATAGGCTTTAGTTGGTTGCAATCTGGAACCTCACCACTAGGTGCTGCTAGATATACAGTAGGTACATCTTACATACTGTACCTTTACGGCTGGTTTTCTTTTTTGTCTTTCTAGTATAGTGGATGCATAAGCCTGGAAACAACAGATTGTGCTCAAAAGTGTTCGAAACACACAATCAACACCGATTAATTGATCAAAGTAGCTGATTGGGACTCATTTGCTGACCCGTTTAATCCTATAAGGGTCGCAGGGAGGCTGGAGAAGGGTACACCCTGAACGGCTTGCCAGACCAGCGCAGGGTCAACACACATACAACCATTCACACTTACACTCAGGGACAATTTGAAACAGTTAACCTAATGTGCATGTCTTTGGACTGTGGAAGGAAACCAGTGTACCCAGTGGAAACCCCAAGTATGTACATGCAGTTTTGAACTCTACTTAGAAAGGCACCAATCAGCCATAGCTAGCACGTCCATCTCAAAGCAAGAAGGCCTTGGGTTCAAGTACTGGGCTTGGCGGAGGTGTTTGCGATATGCGGAGTTTGCATGTTTTCCTCCTGCTTGCATTGGTTTCCTCCGGGTTGACTGGTTTCCTCCCACAGTCCAAAGACATGCACGTTATCCTAGGTGGCTGTTCCAAATTGCCCATGAGAGCGAGTGTGAATGGTTGTGTGTACGTTGGCCGCGTGATTGGCGAGCTGTTCAGAGTGTGTCCTGCCTTAACCAGAGTTGGCTGAGATAGGCTCCAGCCTCCCGATGACTTAAGTGGTTCAGCAAATGAAATGAAATGAATGAATGAGTGAATAAATAAATGTTTGTTAAAGCAAAGGCTAAGATGGTGCCCCAGGAAACCTATTATCTTAATGTGACTTCAACACATGGCTAATTTATTCAACTTATCGGGAAAATAAAAGAAAGAAATTTCAAGGAATTACCGAAAAAGCCAGGCTGAACAGGTCAGAATGGGCAATTGGAAAAACTACTACTGATACAACCAGACAGTGAGCAAATCCCAGTTGGGGGCGAGAGGCGGGGTACACCCTGAACAGGCCGCCAATCTGCTGCAGGGATAATCTCAAACATTTATCAAGCAATTTATACCAGTACTCAGGAAGCTCTGAATCAATTTATCTTCAAGATGATTTGCCAGTTCGACTCGCTCGGCTCTTGTTTTGCCAGCTGATTTCTGGCCCGGCCGAACGGTTGTTTTTCTTCGAGCAGGGTAATAAGGGCTTTAGTTGTACACAAAGCCAAAATTCCAAACAAATCATCTCTAATTAAAATGGAAGGGAGTTTGCTAATCCAGCTGTCAAAAGTCTAAAAGAACAACAGAAACCTTCCATCACGCCCTTGCTAACAATCCCGATTAAAAAAAAATCATCTTTAAGGGAAAATGACAAACAGACCCTACAGACATTTCTACAACGCTGCGAAGACGTAATTGGTTCCTGTTACAAAGGGAACACTAGTTAGTGTGGTATTTATGCCATCATGCGTTGTTGTTGTCAGAATTCCAACAATAATAACATTAATAAAGCTGCTGACTAACTGGAAACCACTTACTCATTTACGAAACAGCTTAACCCTGTTAGGGTCACGGGAAGGCTGGAGATTATCTCAGCCGACAATGGAGCAAAGGAGGGGTACACCCTGAACAGCTTGCCAGACCATCGCAGGGCCAACAAGCACACATACAAGCATTCACACTTACATCCACACCTAGGGTGCATGTTTTTGGACTGCGGGAGGAAACCAGAGTACCTGTAGGAAACCCACGCTAGCATGGCGAGATCTGCAGACTCTATGAAGAAACGGCTTTGTGGAACCTGGGAGTCGAACCCAGGACCTTCTTGATGTGAGGCAGCTGTGTTAACCAGTACACCACCATGCCGCCCAAATGGAAACCATGTATTTAGAAGAGATGGTGTATATTACTAATACCAGTACCAAGTACTAATATGATCTAACAGTACTGAATTTTCAAGTCATCTTTGTGGACAGGGCGATCTTGGTGGTGTACCTTATCATGCCATTAGAACAAACAAACAAATAAACAAGTAAACAAATAAACAGATACTGCTAAGGAGAAAAATAAAAATAAAAACCACCCCGCTTTAACCAAGTTCTTGCCTGGGTAAGCAAGCTAATGCTCATTGACAACAATTAGCTACGGCTTATTAATCCTGCTAATGTGCTTTTCTTCTTTTCATAGCTGTGGCTAAGTGAGTTAACAATTAAACACGTTCAATATTAATATTTCGCCTCAAATATCGTTCATGTCATGGTGAGTCAGAGACAGAACAGAAAATTAGCTGTTTATGCTAATTAGCTATTAGTCTGATTACATTGCTAAGGCTTGAGCAACACTGCTAGCCATAAAGCTAACACTGAAAATACACCCAAAACAAGGCAGGTACTATGATGTCAGTGTTTGGGAAAAGAAGATAATAAAAGTGAAAGTATTTACTTCAGTAAAAGTGCAATTTCTCGTCTAAACAAATTTCCCAGGTAAAATTTGTAACACAGCGTCAAATTCTTTACTCAAGTTAAGGTAGAAAAGTACAAACTCTTACATTTATTCGAAGGAAAAAGATCACAGGAAAGATAACACACACTGAGAATATTTCCAGAAGGTTCTTAATCTCCCAAATGTTAGCTAGCGTGATATTATTTCGCTCTGGCCTTACAAACTAGCCAAATGTGTATAGCTAGCTACAATACAACCTTATAAAATAAATAAAAAATACATACACTAGATACAGATGCATCACACTGATGGAAATTGTCTATTTATTTATTTTTTCTTTTCAGTTAACTTTTACATTTGTTAGTACTTTAGATCGGGTGCTATGGTGGCGCAATGGTTATCACGTCCACCTCACAGCAAGAAGGTCCTGGGTTTGATTCCTGGGCTCGTGGTGGTGTTTGCATGTTCTCCCCTTGCTCGCAGGGTTTCCTCTGGGTACTCTGGTTTCCTCCCACAATCCAAAGACGTGCACTTTAGGCTAACTCCTTGCCGAACCGCTTAATCCTATTAGGGTCGCGGGGAGGCTGGACATATGGTATCATTCATAGTATCTCAGCCGACACTGTATGAAGACGGGGTACACCCTGAACGGCTCACAGGGCCAACAGACACACACAACCATTCACACTCACACCTAGCGGCAATTTGGATCAGCCAGTTAGACTAATGTGTGTGTCTTTGGGCTGTGGGAGGAAACCAAAGGTCCCCTGAGGAAACCCATGCAAGCACTAGGACAACTCCACACATAAACACCGACTCTGGGAATCGAACCCGAGACCTTCTTACTTTGAGGCAGATGTGCTAACCACTACGCCACCATTGCAACTTTAGGCTACCTGGCTATAGATCCTGATTTTAAAAAAATTTTACGGTGTGAATATTTAGGTGGAATTTATGAAGTCCAGAGTATGAATGAATAAAAGAAAACTCATAACATGTCTATTATCCAACGTTAGCATCTTCACCACACAAGATGTTACTGCCGTCCTTCCAAATAGCTGTTAAGGTTTGGCTTCTCATTCTCCCAGGGGTTGGCTTCTTTCCATCTCTCTCTCTCTCTCTCGCTCTCTCTCTCTCTCTCTCAAAACCCCTAAAGACACTCGCATCTCCTGCCAGTAATTTGTTCTTCCAGCCCACCAACACTCTGCTTATCCCCCACTTCCCCAGGCTCCTACCATTTCTGTCTCCCTGGTGGATGCCCCCATCCTCCATCCTAGACACCCCTTGCTGCCTTGCCTCCTCCTTCTCCTCCTTCTTGTCCTGTCTTATCTTGCTTGTTTTAATCCAACGTTGCCTCTCAGGAGGCCAGGCCTAATTTTAAATAGCTGCTGGTACATGGGATTAAAGTTTAATTATGAGGGATGCAGAACAATGGAGGAATTAATAAAATAGGGGCATGGAAAGTGCACTGGGTTCTGTCTGCTTCGAAAAAGATTTCCTGTGTGTATGTGAGAGGGATGAAGTGATGTGTTTCTGATTTTATGATCAAACCATTGTACGTCATGTTAATGTATGATGACGGGACGCATCAAGACGCGTCAAGAGTTCAGACATTCTGTTGATGGTTATGGATGCAGCTGAGGTGCCACCCAGTGGTAGATGAATATTATTACACCAATTCTTTACCCTGGCTGATTGCAGGAAAAATGTTGAATTACACATCACACCGAGCACAGAGCCAAGCATTGACCTGGACAGACCAAAAAGCTAATGCTCTGTTGTATCACTGCCATGGGTCGGGGTAAATCGCTGATTCCTCTGTCCAGAGGTGGACAAATGGCGTTATGGGGAATGTAGTAAACCATGAATTACACCAGAAACGGTAGTAGTTAGTATGCCCGGCTCACAGCAAGAAGGTCCTGGGTCAGTAAGCGGCCATTTCTGTGAGGAGTCTGCATGTTCTCCCTGCGCTTGTGTGGGTTTCCTGTGGCTACACCGTTTTCCTCCCACAGTCCAAAGACATGGACATTAGCCTAACTGGCTGTTCCAAATTGCCCCTGGATGTGAATATAAATGGTTGTGTGTGTGTTTGTTGACCCTATTTACTAGGGGTTGAAATGACTCTGGAAGATTGAAAGCTTGCAAACTCCACCATTAGCACAGTCTTTGTTTTGACAGAAAACGTTCCGAATGTTTGGTACTCATGGGAGCTTGTTTGCGTCTGACAGATGAGCTCAATGGTGCATTCTGACAGCATGTCAATCAAAAACAAACAAACAAATGCTCGTTCATGGTGAAATCATTTAAAGGAAAGTGATTTGCTCATTAGTGTGTATAATTAAGATACTTCAGTTTCTGAGGTTTGTTTTCTAATGAAGTTCTCGTTGCCATTTCTGGTATCCTCACACACACACACACACACACACACACACACACACACACACACACTCACTCACATCTAGGGGCAATTCGGAACAGCCAGTTATCCCAACGTGCATGTTTTTGGATTGTGGGAGGAAACCCACACAACCACGAGGAGAACATGCAAATCCCAGCCCCGGATTCGAACCAAGTACCTTCCAACCACTCTACCACCTGTAGCATATACTAATGTACAAGCTGTATTTTTTTTTTGTATGTGTGTGTGTGTGTGTGTGTGTTCGTTTGTTTTATTAACTTTATGAGCAAAAATGATGTAGCAATGATGTAGTCAATAACAGAAACTCAGTTGTTGTTGCTCTACGACTTTAAAACGAACTACAAATAGAAAACGAGAACAATTATTAGCATGGGAGGAATAGCTGTGATGCGATGTGACTTTTAAAAACAGTTAATTTCAAGATTGTAATAGCAACTCAGTAACAGCTACCCAACACTAGCCTGTCGCTCATTGATTATTTTCTATAATGGCTGGCCCTGAGTATTTTTTATTTTCTTTTCTGTAGACAATTAACCAGAAATGTACATTGTACACTCTTTATCAATGCTAATGTTTGGTTCCTTCTCTTCTGGACAGGGTCAGGTTCTAAAACTGTCGGCTGTAATAGACGTCTCTTGGGATTCTGTCCTTTCTGATGGCACGGAATTGACATAAGTACTGTGGAATCTTGACTACAACATGCCACAACACATGGAAATGCTATATATATATATTTAGACTTTGACTTTGGCTTGACTTTATACATCAAGTAGCCAGGGAATGAATTACGAATGCAATATCCCGAATGAATAGGATAGTTTTTTCTATACATGCACAGTACAAATAAAGATACAAAAAGGAAATTCTTCACGTTTTTTTTTCTGCTTTAAGAAAGCTTGTTGGAAAGATTTACAGGATATCTGGTTGAGACTTTAGGTTTGCATTGGGACTGGGATCTCACCAGACAGAAGAAAATGGATTGTATGGATGAGTGTGAGCCTGTACGAACCTCACAGGACAAAAGAAATAGATACATGTGATGTGTTTACAACATTCATTTATTCATCCTTATTAACTACCTAGCCAGGGTTGCCTGCCGTGGCTTAAACTAGGAGTTTGATTAGATATAAAATAAAGAAAGAAAGAAAGAAAGAAAGAAAGAAACCCATTCTGAGAGTGCAAACGTCCTCCACACCTAGCAAGCACCCGTGTGAACCAAAATGTTCAAAAACCATCCTATGACAAATTTAAAATGTGTAAAAAATTTCTGGATCCAGGATTTGATACAGATTATCTCCAATATCTCATGAAGTCCTTACCCAAAGCCCCACCTCCGATATTAATTTCATGAAAATCCACCCATTCGTTTTTGCAAATAACAAAAATGTACACAGCGCACCCTGCTGGGCCTGCTGTAATATGACACTTCCAAAATGCTATCTCACAATGTTAAATAAAAAATTGAAAAATTTCCTGGATCCACAATTTGAACCAGATCATCTCTAACATTGAACAGAGACAACGTGTGGTCCACATCTGGTAGAAAATCCGCACATAGATTTCCGTGTAATAACAAGCAAACACACAAACCCAGGGAAAACATAACCTCTTTGGCGGTAAATCTTGGCCTGCGTATAGCATCTCTAGCTGCAAATAATTGAGCCTTTTGGAGCAACCGTGGGTTAAGTCCATTTTTGTCAGGAGAGCATTTTAAAGTTTTAGGGCTATAAAAATATCAGTATGATTCATATTTCAATGCTTTCAGTGTCACTGAATTCTTTTCTTAGATACTTTTTTGGGCCTATATTGCTGTGTTGCTGAGACTTTGGCATTTTGCAACAGTGGTCTAAGTCCAAAAGTCCAGGAAACGGAGCAATATTACAAAAAATAATGAATAACATTCGGTTAGATACTAACAAGCGGATGCAGTGGTGTCCTAGCGAAAGTAATATGTACTCTATTAACCTCTGAAGAACCTCTTTTCAGGCATGTTTTTCCTAGATGTGGAGGCTCCACACATGGGCGCCGCCATTTTACATTTTGAACTTGGCCCACTGTTGCACTAGTAAATCAGTGAAATAGCTAAGAGGAATAGAGAAGTGCACCCATTATGTCAAAACTGGAGCTCTACCCGGATTCAGACCAGTATTCATCTGAAAGATTGAACTTTTCCCTTTTCAATTCTGTACTTAACTCAAAATTGAGTTACTCTCGAGTTACTGTTGCTCTAAGGGGCTCAATTATGAACTTGAGTGATGTGACTAAGGTTGAGGCTGAATGCAAAACTTCACAATGCAAGACATCAATATTAGGCAAATTGGCTGCTCCAAATTGCCCCTAGGTGTGAATGTTTGTGTGTGTGAGTGTTTTGGCCTCTGGCAAGATGTTCAGGATGTACCCCGTCTTCCACCAGTATCGGCTGGGATGGGATCAATCTCCCTGCGACCCTAATATGATTAAGTAGTTTGGCAAATGAGTAAGAACCATGAAATCCAGGTACAAGCACAGAAAGCAGACATCACACCGTGCAGAAAAATTCAGCGTTACAGTGACGCATTGCACGTAAATAGCAACAGCCCTATAACAGGGCATTTCAGCAGGCATTAGTGGCGTCTGTGTGCATCATAAACTAAAAAAGGTTGAGGAAAGCTGGAGCCACATGGTTGGAGATAAAGCGGAGCCTAATTACCGAGACATCAACCAAAGCTTCTCGTAAAAAAAAAAGAAAAAAAGAAAAAAAAAGAAGCCTAATAATAAATATGACTAAACCCTATAGACACCTGCTGCACACATGTCATGACACACACACACAGCGAAAGCTTTAAAGTATCATATCATGAAGATTACACGAGATCTGAACACACACACACACACACACACACACACACACGATCCAAGCCTGACTGCCGCCAACCCTTCATAAGTCGCCTCATGAATAATGCCAATAATGCCCAAGTCTATTTTTATCCCCTGACCCCTCTCCGGACTTAACTGGTCCACCTGTCCAGGTTGTGTTTTCCCAATAGACGACACCGTTTTCCCTGCCAGAAGCCACAAATGGTTGACCGTCTGTCAGTTTTTTGTGTGGCTACTAAGAATAAATGTAGCACGGATCATATAAATCATTCATTTCTCTCCTAGTTTGGATGGAGCCTCAGTGATGACATAATAACGATGGTGGTCTGGGTCGTGGAATAAAATCCAGAACAAATTACCATCGGATCATTTTCTCCATCCATTTAACCCTCTTTAACTCGCATCTGGCCGCATGTGGATCAGCGCCAGAACCTCTGAGCCTTGGTCTATTTCAGTCCACAATACATGGAAAGGGTTTCACTGGAAGCTTCGGCGAGGGTGAAGGGGCAATCTGCATTTGATAAAAGTCTTTAAAGTCTTGAAATTTGAGTTTGGTTTTCCATCTACGGGACTTTGGTATCAGACAAAATTTGTCTCAGTTGTAGGTATGACTGGTGAATAGTAAGGTACTTGCAGGTCAAATAAATATATTTCATTCAAGAGAAAGCTCACTGTTCATCTTCATCATCCGCTTGTTCCGGGGTCGTGTCGCGAGGGCAGCAGCCTGAGCAGTGAGGTCCAGACGTCCCTCTCCCCAGCCACTTCCTCCAGCTCTTCCGGGGGGACACCAAATCGTTCCCAGACCAACTGAGAGACGTAGTCCCTGGACTTGGACATGCCTGAAACACCACACCAAGGCGTTCCCAGACCAGTCGAGAGACATAGTCCCTCCAGCGTGTTCTGGGTCGACCCCGGGGTCTCTTCCCGGTTGGACGTGACCGAAACAGCACACCAGGGAGGCATTCGGGAGGGATTCTAATCACAAGCTCACTGTTATCTTGCTATTATCTCGCAATCTCCTACTGGCTAATGCACATGTACATCAATATACAGGGTGACCCAAAAAAACCTTCCAAATGAAAAACAAATGGCTAAAGATCAACAAATTATTAATTACAGACATAATTCAAACTCACTCATTTGCCAAACTGCTTAATCCTACCAGGGTCGAGTCACTGGGTGAAGGCGGGGTACACCCTGAACTGCTCGCCAGGCCATCGCAGGGCAACACACACATACAAACATTAACACTCACATCCACACTTATGGTCATTTTGGAACAGCCAATTAGCACGTCCGCCTCACAGCAAGAAGGTCCCGAGTTAGATTCCCGGGCTTGGGGCATTTCTGTGTGTGGAGTTTGCATGTTCTCCCCGTGCTTGTGTGGGTTTCCTCCGGGTACTCCAGTTTCCTCCCACTAGCCAAAAACATGCACAGTAGGCTAATTGGCTGCTCCAAATTGCCCCTGGGTGTGAGTGTGAGTGTGAATGGTTGTATGTGTGTCGGCCCTGCGATGGCCTGGCGAGCTGTCCAGGGTGTACCCCGCCTTCACCCAGTCGGCTGAGATGGGCGCCAGCCTCTCCGCGACCCTAATTAGGATTAAGCGGCTCAGAAAATGAATGAATGAATGTCGGAGGTTATTAGGGACACCCTGTACATATACGGTATTTGTTGGTATGTACTAAACATAGCATCACGCACTGTGTATCAATACTATAAATTATCCCATGTGGTAGTGATGAGAATAACTCTTGGCTTTTGCAAACACACATAGTTAGGTCATGCACTGGCAAAACCCAATGACTCGTGACACTCGCCTTATGTTTATTGAGCAGATAATTCATCTGAACTATGTTAGCGAGTAGCGGTTAGCAAGTCAGCCTCACAGCAAGCTCGGCTCGGCTCAGCTCGGGTGTTTCTGTGTGGGGTGTGCATGTTCTCCCTGTGCTTGCGTGGGTTTCCTCCAGGTTCTCCATTTTCCCATTACTGACCAGAGTCATGCACAGGCTAATCGGCTGTTCCAAATTGCCCCAGGTGTGAAAGTGAGTGTGAATGGTTGCGTCTATGTCGGCAAGCTGTTCAGGGTGTACTCTGCTGTTACCCAGTGTTGATTGAGGTAAGCTCAAGCTGCCCTGTGACTCTAATAGGATTCAGCGAGTGAAGACCACTTAGCCTGACACCTGTATACTTCTATATGGTTTCCTTTAAAGCACTGCTATTCACACTATAGAACAAAAACGCTGCATACGTTTTAGGTTGATATCCACTGTCCTGATCCCACTTTGTGATGCCTAGACACCTAAAAGTAGCAGCACCTGTGACAATGGCAGACCGGGACTCGTTCATGGACATAGCTCTCTCGTTATAGAGGCCAAAGAGTTGCACATGGTCCACATAGCTCACAAGGGCGGTTAGTTAGTGCATATTTCCAAGCTAGCATCCACTGTCTAAATTTAGAGCAGGTATGCCTGGTGACTGCACATTTCTTATATAAAACAGTGGCGCGGCGACTCTATTGTCTCTCCAGATTGTAAGTGTGTGGCTGCAGGATCATCATAATGGTAGGATGCCGTTCAAGTTCTGGTTTTCTTTACAATTTAATAGTGATAGATGAACAGGAAATTCATTAAGTAATTACGTATGATGATGATGATGCTTGCAGAAGATTGTGGATAATAACTACACCAAGGTCAACTGCATGTGGGATAACGACTGATGAAATTTCAGGATGATGTCAAGACATCAGTTTGGGATCATTTCTAAGCATAATTCGATGCTGCCGTTTTGTTTACGAATCACATTCGAGACAGACCGTGGTGTCAAGCTCGGAAAGTCGTCGTGTTAAAAGATGCTACGTTAAAGAGTACGCGTTATGGATTGGGTCGGGTTAGCCGTTGGGTCATTTCTTCTGAAAGAATTTGCTCAGATTCACTCTTTTTCATTTATTGGATTATGAAAACATACCAATAAAAATTT
>JAQMYF010000008.1:27396923-27416509 GCA_030014195.1 Neosilurus mollespiculum
AAAAGTTTTTGTTGGGTACTCTTAAACCCCATACGTGTATCCTACGTATATCAGGACGAATTAATTTTACTTCTACTTCTCTATAGAAGGGAATAAAAACGAGGTAACCAGACACACAGTCTTACTCACAACATGTAAAGTACACCATTTAGAACCCGTAGCTTTAGAGAACATTCCAATAACACAAGAATATCATTACTGTTTATTTATTTCATGTCCTTCAGGTGACGTCACGTCACAAGACCCGAGTATTATACGCCTCTTGTTCTCTATATTACTCTCTCCCAGAAAAAAATTCCCAATGATTTTCTTTTTTCAAAACATAAAATGTTTAAGAATAACACAGGGTTCCTTCGGTACGCCGGATTGACGCCGGGACGGACAGATGGACGGACGTACGCTGCAGGTTTTATTGAGAAAAAGAAAACAAATTCAAATCTCAGGAAGGGAACCACCTAATGCATCAAACTTGGGCACGTTCATCTATGGGGAGAGAGATGTTCAAAGTCATATTCGTTTGGCCTGACGAGGACAATTACATAAGGAAAATTAACGAAAATATCTTGATGTTCCAAAAGCAGCTCGATGGTTAGACGCATTTTCCTCATCGGTGGGGCTCTGCTCGCACAGCGCGGGAACTCCGCTATGAATTATAAAATAAATTTTTTAAAAATACAACATAAAACATTAACAATTTGTATGGATGTAACTCACTCTCTCACTCACTCATTTGCCAAACCGCTAAATCCTATTAGCGTCTCCGGGAGCCTATCTCAGCCGACTCTAGGTGAGGCAGGGTACACCCTGAACAGCTCGCCAGGCCATGCATGACTGTAATCTTAAATAAAATTACAAATACGTACTTTAAGCTTGGGGTTGGATTTCCTTTTATGATTTTTGTATTTTTAGATAATTTGTTCGAATACTTTCATTTTTTATGTATTTTATTTTAGTATAAAATAGAAGGAAATCCATCCCCTTTACTCTTATTTGTTTAAATTCTGATCATGTTTATGACACATGAATAATAATAAAAAAAAAAAAAAACGATTAATTCTTTTTGAAAAGAATAAAATTGACAACAGAGACTTCATGTGTGAAAAGATTTTTTCCTTTTAGTAATACATGTGAATTATTGTGGGCACCACGACAGTGATGTCCTGCCTCACAGCAAGAAGGTCCTGGGTTCGAGTGTGGAGTTTGCATGTTTTCCCCTTGCTCGCGTGGGTTTTCTCGGGGTACTCCAGTTTCCTTCTACAGTCCAAAGACATGCACATTAGGCTAACTGGCTTAAACAAATTGCTCCTAGGTGTAAATGGTTTTGTCTGTGCTGGCCCTGACTGGTGCACTATCCACTTGGAATAATATTTTTTCATCCAGAGATTATAATATCATGCTAGAACTATAACTTACATTTACATACATCCAGCAAGAGAAGTGAGTCATTCATTCATTCATTCATTTATTTGCCGGGCTACTTACTCCTAATAGGGTCGTGGGGAGGCTGAAGCCAATCTCAGCCAACTCTTGGCGAAGGCGGCGTTCATCCTGTACAGCTCACCAGTCCATCACAGAGCCAACACATACACAACTGTTCATGCCTATTAGCCTAATGTGCATGTCTTTGGATGGTGGGAGGAAACCGGAGTACCCAGAGGAAACCCACGCAAGCACGGGGAGAACATGCAAACTCCACGCAGAAACGCCCTCGCCGAGCCCAGGATTCGAACCCATGACCTTCTTGCTGTGCTTGATGTAAAGCAAATTTGAGTCATATGTTTCATTTAGGATACCATGATGCTTTTAATAATCTGTGCTGATCTTCTTCAGTCACCCAAAAAGGCCAAGAAGAAGGAGTCCGGCAGCTCCAATGTGTTCACCATGTTCGAGCAGTCTCAGATTCAGGAATTCAAAGAGGCAAGCACCTTTTCCTCATTCATCCCAACATGTATGATGTATGAGATTTTAAAACAATACAAACCATAACTCACAGGAGCTTTGAGCTTAACAGCCGATTCCCTGGCTGAGATCAGACATCGGCTATAATCACAGTAATTTACAGTGTACATGATGGATGGACTCTTAAGATGTTAGTCATAGCACATTTCTTTGATATATTGAGAGAGGATGATGTATCTTGAGTTAGCGTGTTGTAAATGCCTGCAGGCGTTCACCATTATGGACCAGAACAGAGACGGATTCATTGACAAGAATGATCTCAGAGACACTTTCGCCGCTGTAGGTAAACACTCCCCGTTTCTCAAATAACACTTCCATTGCTGAAGGTACGACTGGGGTGCCCTTTGTGTCCTACTCATATTACATTTACAAACGTGTATGGAAGTTCAAAGACATTTTAAATACATTAGGCAGATGTGCATGCTTTAGATAAATAATATAAAACATTAATAAAACCTCTAAAGAATTTTGAAAATGTTATTTGTGCCTGTCCCAGACCAACATAAGTGCATTTTAATCATATCATAAAAATCAGATAAGTTTCATATTAATGTGTGAGTGCATTTAACAGGGCATGCTTGAACAATCTTTTTCCATGAATAGTCAGTTATCGGTTATAAAAAAAAATGCATATTTTATTCGCAGGACATTCACTCACCCATTACTAAATTAACACAATGGACATTATGAAATATTTGGAATATTTACCACTCGTGTTAACCAGGAAGTTGTAACTTCACTTTGAAAGCATGACCTAAAGCATGACATAAAAAGTAAATTATTAACATTAAAAAAAACATTTTAAAGTGGAACGAAAGACAAGCCTTCCAAACTCTTCTGTTACACATGAACATATATGTTTTTCATCATCCTGTGGTTTTTACTTACATTTCTGAAGTCGCAGTCTGCTAAAATCCGTTTGATAGTTTGCATTAGCCAGTTAAAAAAGACTGCTGTTTCACTCGTTTAAGAGTGCAAATTCACGAGAATAGGACGTGAATCAGTTCATATAAGGCAAGATAATGGCAATAATAACAGTATACAGATATTAAACTAACAACTCGGATATAAACTATATGAACTTCTGAATAAAATAAAACGAGGCACTTCTATAATTCATACTCGCTTTAAACTTAAAATATATTCATATGCAAATTTGTTCTGTGTTGCCTATCTACAGTCGTTTTGAAGTTACAAGAGTTGAAAATCATGTGACCTTGTTTTTTACCTTTCAAGGTCACTAAAGGTAAAAGGTAATAGTCTTATAAAGTCCATATATGGTTACCTATTAGTGTTCTATAGTAACGGCATGTCTACTGGAACTCTAACTTTTAAGTGCTCGATATCCAAAGAATTGTGACCTTGGACTGACCTTCACCTTTGAGCCAGGAATTCCAAAATCAAATCACCTCTTGGCGTCATAATAGGTTTGTTTCCCCACCAAGTATGGTGAACATCCATACACGAATGTGGTCAGGATTTTGTTCACAGACAAACTGATAAACTCATTCAAAAATGGCGCTGATTACAGTACCTACAGTATTACAGAGAAATTGAATGGACCAATTTTCAATGAAATGAAATCAGACTGATTTCTGCATCATAAAAACATAATATACATGAATGGCACTTAAAAAAAAAGAAAATTCATACTAATGTAATCTTAATGGACACTGTAGTCGACATGGATGTTTCTCTGTACACGTTTGTCCATGTGTGTGTTCCCAGGTCGTCTAAACGTAGGTAGCGATGAGCTTGAAGACATGCTAAAGGAAGCCCCAGGCCCCATCAACTTCACAGTGTTCCTCAGCATGTTTGGCGAGAAGCTCAAAGGTACACTCAGGCTTCGGTTACTGCAAATCAATGACACACTGATAAACCTAAACCCATATTATCTGGTCTAATGAACAAGGGCTTTTCAGGGACTGACCCGGAGGAGACTATACTGAACGCCTTCAAGATTTTCGATCCAGAAGGAGCTGGTGTACTGAAGGGAGATGAGTGAGTGATCAGCTCTTAAGGCTGTATTTTTGTGTATTACATCTTTGTGGTGCAAATATTATTGACTGATGGCTTCATAATGGGCTTGGGTGAAAATTTGCATTAAAATAAATGTCATAAGTATATTAGTATATAGCACAAGGACAGTGTGATCTGATTGGTCCACTATTTAAGGATTTAAAAAAATGAGGAAATGATGAGTAATGATGAAGAAGTTATTGTTGTTGTTTATTGTTTTTAACAGTGATTGTGGACTATATTAGCGCATTATTGCCACACTTTGGTTTGAAGTTCTCTGCTTTGGTGTACAGACTTATTCATGTCTATTTAGTATTTCTCTGTCCATTTTATATTGTTTCCACTTAATTAGCACATGTTCAACAGTTTCAAATTCATCACAAATCCCATATCCCATAATAAATAAAGTTCTGTTCAGTCCAGGGGACTCTGGATGACCCCCCCCTCCCCCCCCTTCTGATCCTACCATCACCATGCTTCACCATACGGATAGTGAAGCATGTTGATGGTAGAGTCATGAGTGTTGTATGTTACCTTTGGCCTCTTGGTTTCTCTTTTAACTAAATTTATTAAGAATTTGGGCTTCTTCAAAGTTTGGGATGTTTGACTTTCCCCTATTATGTCTATTTCAGTTCCAGGTTATAACATTACAAAACATGGAAGATTTCAAGGGGGTGAATACTTATGCAACAAGTGACTGATTCATGTCTTTCATGTCCAACAGGATCAAATATTACCTGATGTCTCAGGCAGACAAATTTACAGAAGCTGAGGTGAGCAACATGAATGCAGAGTGTTTTTAAGGGGGAAATGTGTTGCTAAGAGGATGCTATAACAACACTCTTGATAGTCTTAGTGCGCATCAGCTGACTAGCCTACGTAGCTTGCTGTGTAGATTCGAAGCATTATTAGCAATAATTACACTTTGTTAAAACATGGAAATTAAATATTTGGTCACATAGTTTTATTTTCCTAACAAGGCTGATTTCCCTCATCATCATTTAATCCGTCATATTGCTGCTTAATATTTCAGACAACAGACTTGAAACACCCACTGGTGTTATCTGTGCCTTTACTTGCTCTCTCTTTCACACTCATGCACACAAGAGTCAGTCATTTTGTGTAGCAGCTTTTATGCACCATATATCAGAGGCTTGAAAAGAAATGCCTATGTAACACACACTCATTCACACACACACATAAAAACAAACAAGCCCTCTGTTCCCATGGCAGCAGTGTGCAGTAATCTGATGGCTGGCTTCCCATGGCACCCTGTTCTGACTCACTGATGGCTCCTGTGATTACAATAATCCATCTTCCTGTCAAATACCCCCCCACACCCCAAAAACCCCACATAGGATAATGTGGGGGAGGGGGAGAAATGTAGGAAGAAAAATTGCATAGGCACACTTTGGCTCCCATGTGTCCAGCAGATGAGTGGCCATGCTGTGTTGGCAGGGTAATGCACACTCGGGAAAGAAAAGGGCATTGGGGGTGGGGGTTGTCCATAGGGGGCTTGTGGGCAGCACTCTTGATCAACCATGTGGGTATGCACAGGAGACATGTGCTCAAGCTCATGATCAAACACGGTGCCACTCGTTCCCCATGCACAGATCCCGCTGGGTTTATACCGACATCGGTTTCAGCTGAGCAAGAAAAACACACACAAGCGCAATAAGGGGAGGCAGTGAAGGACACAGAGTAATGAGTGGAGGGGGAAACCATCATGGTGACTGGGTGAGACAGGGATCAGAGACAAAGAATTGCATATTGCATTACTGGAGCACAAACAAGATTGTGTTTCTTCAGAAAGTAGATGAACTCTTATTGCATTCATGATTTCATGTCAAAGTACGTACAAAATATGCCCTTGATATCACAGCATTGTTTATTTTTCCATATTCAAAACCAGTATTTGTAGTTGTTGATGTCACAGAGTGAGCAGGTCATGTGATACACTGCCAGGCAGTGTGACAGACGGACACAGAGTCTGGCCGCCGGTTAAGCACCGCTAAGTGGTCTACCGATTGCATGAGACATCCCAAAACTAGATGCTAATATCTCTATATTAACACCTGGTTGTGGAATGTCTCATGTAATGGCAGACCACTTAGGCATTAGCATAGACGTAGGTCATGTGACACACTAGCGGGACATCGTGACAGAGTCTGGCTGACAGTGGAGCGCCGACCGCTAAGTGTTCTGCTGATTACATGAGACATCCCACAACTAGATGCTAATATGAATGTTAGCAACATTAGCGAGCAAGAAACTCAACCAGGAAGATATAAAAGCATCCATATCCATCACACTAAGAAGTTTTAACCTAATGGCGAACGTGAAGGAAGAGAAAAGGTTGATTGTCGGTTTCAAATTGCCCCAAGGTGTGAAAGTGAGCATGAATGGTTGTGTGTGTGTGTTACCCTGTGATGGTCTGGCGAGCTGTTCAGGGTGTACCACATCTTCACCCAGTGCCAGCTGAGATAGGTTCCAGCCTCCCATGACCCTAACAGCAGGATTAAACGGTTTGGGAAATTAAGGTGGGATGATTGATTAGCCTAGCATTTCAAGGATTGTAGCCAAAGAATGAGTCCACCACTTCCTTTGTTGTGCATTTTAACCAGATCAAATATCATGATTTGCTTTGTTCGCTCCTCTCGCAGATGACTCAGATGTTGCAGATGTTCCCTTTGGACGTTTCTGGTAATCTTGACTACAAGAATCTCTGCTACGTGATCACACATGGAGAGGACAAGGAGCAGGAATGAGGAGACAGTGGACGAGACATTAACTTCTGTTTGCATTCATTAATGTTGTTGCCATTACGCATCGTCAGTACCTTTGTGACTTAATATGAGCCTTGAGCTTTGAAATCCAGATCAATGTCTATGTTGTCGTGTAACTCTGGAGATGGATAAAGACTTTTTGGAATGTGCAGAGCCTCCATTTTGTGGAATAATTCATTTTGACATGTAAAAGTTTGCTTAGAAAGTTCAAATATATACTACAAGGCAATAGCACAATCTGATTGGTTGGCTATCTTGTATATATCATATACCAAAAAGGTATGGCACAGTCTGATTGGTTTGCTATATAGTATATACTACATGGGGATGGCGTGATCTGATTGGTTTCTAGCTCGTATATAGTATATACTACAAAGGAATGGCACGATCTGATTGGTTTGCTATATAGTATATACTACATGGGGATGGCGTGATCCGATTGGTTTGCTGTCTCGTATATAGTATAGATAGTACTAGGGAATTGGCCAAACTGATTGATTCACTATCTTGTATATTCACTATCTTGTATAGTACTGCATGGGGATGGCGCAGTCTGAGTGGTTCATTATCTTACACATAATATATACTACATGGGAGTGGTGCAGTCTATCTGGTATATAGTATATACTACATAGGAATTGCAGGATCTGATTGGTTTGCTATATAGTATATACTACATGGGGATGGCGTGATCCGATTGGTTTGCTGTCTCGTATATAGTATATACTACAAAAGAATGGCACAATCTAATTGGTTCGCTATCTTGTATATAGTATAGATAGTTCATGGGAATGGGCCAAACTGATTGGTTCACTATCTTGTATATAGTTTGTACTGCATGGGAATGGCACAGTCTGATTGGTTGGCTATTCCGTATCTAGTATGTACTACATGTCTGAGTGGTGCATACTACATGGGAGTGGTGCAGTTTATCTCGTATATAGTATGTACTACATAGGAATGACAGGATCTGATTGGTTCGCTGTGATCTGAATCATTCACCTCACCTTTGGTGAATTACTGTTATGTATTTTAAAGTGAATATTAAAAACCAATATACAGAAAAAGAAATCAAAAAACATAATGTAACATTACAAGCTGGTGCAGGTGGTAGCGGTGCTGCTTCTCGGTACCACGGTATCTGGTTCAGTCTTCCTGAGCTGGGGTTACTGTCTGTGTGGGGGTTCATATGTTCTCACTGTGTGTCTCATGGGTTTCTGCAGTTTCCTCCCACAGACACGACAGTAGGTGTACTGTGTGTATATTACAACAAGGGGAGAAAATTAAACTCACTGACTGCTTACAAATACTGTATATTCCTTAAAAATACTTGTTGGCCAAAATAAACAAGACAGTTTAATTATCAATGGGCCACTAGCAGGCAAATTCCACTTTTTGCTGATGCTTTTATCCAAAGCAACTTCCAAATGTAAGATCCACCGGACATGTTGAAGGTTAAGGGTCCAGCTCAAGGGCCTGATAGGGGCAGCTTGGTAGTGCTGGTATCTGAGCACACGAGCCTCCAGTCAGTAATGCAAAACCTTAAGTACTGATCTATGAATCTAAGAACGCAGCACTTATTTGCCTTTGTTTCCAAGGGTCTGCAACAGCTGAAGGGCATACCATATGCCAACATTGTCGGAAAGGAAGCTGGATTGTTGAGGACTGGGGAACGATGTTCCTGATGACGAGACCAAAATGTGGCAAAGACAGCTTGAGATCATTGAGCCGTCTCTTTGGTAGTGTGGGGGATGTTTTCCGTGAATGCATGAAGGCTTCTGATTACCAGTGAAGATGATATGGATCATCTTTGTTGATGGGGTTCATGACTTTATGGTTGTCTTAACTCAGATTGTCATTTGGTCATCTCAGATGGTTGGGGGACATGGCTGTATGTTCCAACAGCCCATTGGTCTGACAGCCCTACTCATATAAGATGGGCACCTTGCTTAAATCAGGTGGGCACACTACTCGGTACAGTTGGGTTTGGGTTAGGGCTATTGAACCAATGGGATGTTGGAATATGGGGCTATAATCGTTTTGGGGCATGTATCATGTCAGAAAGTTTTCTTAGCATTAGTTTCTTCACCTCTGGCATTGGGATTATGATAAACAGTGATGTTCATGGTATGACTGCAATTCACATAAATCAAGCATCCCTACAAGAGAAATCCAGAATATTGAGAAATCCATTCCCTGCAGTATTCATGCCAGTCAATGCCATGATGGATGGACAGTGAGGGGAGTTGTCCCCAGCCTGGGTTGGGAATATGATAACATATTGTATAGGCGTATTTGATCAAATTATGTTGGTCAGAAATGTAGATTTTTGCCAAGGCTCAGGGATAACGTACAGCACGCCCGATTCATGCTATTAGTTTGATGTTCCTAAAAAAATGTTCCTGTGAAACTGAGTATGGACGGAATTTCATTTCGCCGTGAAAAGCGAGCAAGACTTTTTTGGGATGAAGGGAAAAAGAAGCACCAATTCATGTACTGTCAAAACGGTGCCTTGTGGGAATGGGGTGCGTATCAGTCATTGTGCGACATGAACAGAATGTGATCTCAGGAAAATCACCCAAATCATTTCATTGTTTAACCACTAACCAGAAAACAATAGGGACAAATTGCACTATACGCAGTTTCATTATAAAATCATGCAGACCACACCGTAATGCAATATACAGCTTCGCACATGCACATCAGACTGATTCACATTAGACTGTGTGAGTGTGAATGAGAATGGTTGTGTGTGCTGGCCCTGTGATGGACTGGTAAGCTGTTCAGGTTGTATCCCGCCATCACACAGAATCGGCTGATACAGTTTCCCAGTGACCCCAGTAAAATAAATCAGCTTGACAACTAAATAAGTTATGTTAAATAATGAATGAATGAATGAATGAATGAATGAGAGGATCTTCACATTTCCCCAACCTCTCTATTGGTTCTTTTTATTCTTGAAAGGTAATGCTAAAACTGTGCTAGCAGGAAGCGTAATCCCCATCCAATCACCGGTCTCTAGCAAACGGGGGGCATGGATGAGGAAAACGAACCAAGATAGCTGTTAAAAGGCTAACTGTTTAATCAAGAGCCATGTTCCCAGTGGTTAGCATGTCTAGCAGTTAGCATGTCTACTGTATCTCATAGCAAGAAGGTGCTGGGATCGGCAAGGGTTTTTCCGTTCGGAGTTTGTATGTTCTCCCTGTGGTTGCATGGGTTTCCTTTGGGTACTCTGGTTTCCTCCCACGGTCCAAAGACATGCTTATTATACTAATTGGCTGTTCCAGACTGCCCAAGGTGTGAGACTGAATGTGAATGGTTGTGTGTGATGGAATGGAGAGATGTTTTGGGTGTATAGAGATAGAGATGGACTCCAGCCTATAGTAGGATCAAGCGATCAGCAAATGTATGAATAAATGAATGAATGAATGAATGAATGAATGAAGAAATAAAGTCTTGTATCCATAGTGTCAAGTCTTTTATTAAATGAAATTACACTTTTCATGTAGACCACAAACAACCTTCAGATGAATTTTTAATTTTTATTTCCATGCCAAATATCAACCTGACATCAGAGTGCAAAAATAGTAAATATTGGCTGAATACAAGGCTGAATATACTAACAACCATGACACCATACAGTCTCCAGTACAGTACAAAGTCAAACCAAGTCACGTTTTATGACATTATTGTTAAATATTATTAACGTTGCTGTTAAAGGAGCCGTGTCATGATACCCATGTTACCCAAATTCAGTTGCCAAAAAGTCGTGTAAATATGCAATGAATGTCTTTCAACTTGCAACTCAACAGGAATTTATTGTTTAAGAACCTACAACCGTCCTCACAACCCGCTGTATGTGCTTCTACGGACAGTATACGGGGGAAAAATGTGGCCAAACCATGCTTGAGACTTGCGCATTACTTGCGTGTGTACAGTGCCGTAGGCTGTCGCAGACTCGTGCAAATTCTACGGGTCTTGTGAAAATCAAGAACGCATACAGTACGTACCGGACCCGTAATCCTTTTGTATGCCAGCACCAAGTCAGGAGCACGGCTAGTTGGGGCTTTCCGATGACAGTAAGAAGCTCCCACGAAGAAGACACATGGTCACTGTATTGGTGAAGTGCCACAGATCTACTCCACACTTGCTATTAATGCAGATTGTATGACAGAAGTAAAGCTCACTTTCTATCTCTATGTCTGGTGTGCATGTAAGGGCACACGGTGCGCACACGACACAAGAGGCAAGACCCCGGCTATATATATTTCGTGGAGATCGTGTAGCATGTAGCATTGTCACCATACTGCCGCCATGACTGAAGGTGTTGTACCTCTAAAGGCAGAAGATAGAAATGAGGCAGGAGTGACTGTCATGCCAACCATATGCAACACAACTGCGACTTGTTCTCACAGGCACTGACCATCAGACATGCGCTTTCCACCTGCAAATGAGGCAATTTTCCTCACGCCTCAAGCAAGTCAGGCATGCAACCTGTACTTGACTACGTTCATACTCTTTCCCAAACTTCCTCCGGATTCCTGTGGCGCGGCTGCGAGCTACCAAACACTGCGACCCGTGCGTGTCCAAAACAAGCACGATGGGATGTGAGTTAGGCTTAACATGGAGCGAATGGGAAGGGATTACAACAAGGACTTCCTAGTTTCATAGTATGAACCAAATTCATTTCGATTAGCCCTAAAAAAAACCCCCAAATTTTGCATTATAAATGGGCGAAACGGTGGCGTAGTGGTTAGCACGTTTTTTGCATGTTCTCTACATGTTTGCATGGGTTCTTTCCAGGTACTCCGGTTTCCTTCGACAGTTCAAAAACATGCACAGTAGGCTAATTGTCTGTTCCAAATCGCCCCTAGTTGTGAGAGTGAGTTTGAATGGTTGTGTGAGTGTTGGCCCTGCGATGGCCTGGTGAGCTGTTCAGGGTGAACCCCGCCCTCGCCCAGAGTCGGCTGAGATGGGCACCAGCCTCCCCGCGACCCTAATTAGGATTAAGCAGCTTACAAAATGAATGAGGATTTATATAAATGACTACGTTTTCTTTGATAACACCCTTAAATGTTATTTCAGCTATTTATTTATTTAAAAAAAACCAACAACCATGACACCACCCCTTTAACTTCCGTACCTGGTTAAATAATAAAAAAAAAATAATATTAATAATAATAACATTAATAATAATTTTTTTTTGTTTTTACTGAACCAGCAGTGTACTACCGCTATTCAACTGCTGATGTAAGAAAGAGACCAACCTATAATGAAATCCTACAGGCTACAGTCAAAGTAAACCGATAACTCAAATACATAACATCTAAGCTAAAATGACAGTAAGGCGTTAAATAAACGATTGGAAATAGGGCTCCTAATGCTCGGAAGTCAATAAACACTACAATCTTGTCTGGATGCTAATGGAGCGTAAATGAGTGAGACAAATGTTATCTGGGAAAGCGGCTTTAAAAAACAATCGGCTTATAAATAGGGCAATCCTATTACAGCAGAGACATGTTTTTGTTATCTATGAATAAGTACCCTATTCATTTCCCTTCTACAGAGCCAGCTGTACTCTCAGTAAACATATTCAGGAGAAAAAGATGGTCTGCAATGGCGCTCCAGTCCAACCGATCTGATGTGTTTGTTACACTTACGCGCACAGTAGGGCGAGACAAAATAATACAGGAACGAAGTGCAGAGAAAGCCAAGACCACGGGGAATCAAAGGCTCGCTCGCAATTTAGCTGACAGAAAACATCCTACCAGATCCGAACAAGCTGTTTTCAGAACTGCAGAACCAAAACAATAGGTAACTGCGGTGTGTGTGTGTGTGTGTGTGTGTGTGTTTTCCTTTTTTCTTTTTTTTTGAGAGTCATCCAGATGTTTCTCATTTGACAATGTTTTATTTGGAGCTGCCTAGCAGGCGGGAGCCTCATTTGTTCCTTCCCGACTCACTACAGCCTTAACGAGCTCGAGAACTGAGAACAAGCCTGAAGGACCCTGACGAGCCATCACCAGGTGTAGTATGGACCTGTCTACAAGTGTGTGTTTACTGCATGTGAGTACGAACGAGCCGAGGGCAGAGACAGCAAGATGACAGCTTGCGCATAGTCCATAAAATCAGAACGGACAAAGAATACACACATGTACACGCGTTAAAACACCAAAAAAAAAAAAAAAAAAAAACCCCAAAACAAAACAAAACAAAACAAAACAAAAAAAGGATTCGTACTCTTCCTTGAGAAGACTGTACAGCAAAAACAAGTTCCTTATAAATGAGTTCCTAATCGTGCTGTTTGCTCGGGATTTCATGAGATAATTTTGAACAGCGATGAATGACAGCTACACAGAATCACGAGTGTCAATGTCAAACACTCCTCCGCTTTGGTTGAAGAACTGGCGAGCGGAGGCGTGCTGATCCGGCCCGCTTGATCTTCACTCCTGGTAGACTGAGAATGTCCGACAAGCCGTCTAACCCAGACCCGGACTCTGCTGGGTTCTCTGAAAGGCAGAAATACACATATGCATACACACATTTTAAAAGAGTGGTATCCAAGTCCGAAAATGGAGGTCAGAATACAGACTAGCATTCCTCTTCTTGGGAGGCGCGGTGGCCTAAAAGCGAGGAGGTACTGGGTTCGAGTCACCTTCAAGTACTCTGGTTTCCTCCCACAGACATGCAAATTAGGCAAATGGGCTGTTCCAAATTGCCTCTAGGTGTTATTGTGAATGGTTGTGTGTGTCGCCCTGTGATGGACTGGCAAGCTGTGCAGGGTGTACCCCGCCTTCGTCCGGAATTGGGAGAGTTGAGATAGGCTCCATTCTTCTTGCAACCCGAGTAGGATTAAGCGGTCCGGCAAATGAATTAATTCATTCATCTCTCATTTACTATTAGGGTCGCAGGGAGGGTGGAGCCTATCTCAGCCGACACTGGGTGAAGGCGGGGTACTCCCTGAACAGCTCATCGCAGGGCAACACACAACCATTCACATACACTCACACCTAGGGGCAATTTGGAACAGCCAATTATCCTAATGTGTACTTCTTTGGACTATGGGAGGAAACCAGAGTACCCAGAGGAAACCACATATAGAAATGCCCTCACAGATGCCGGGATTTGAACCCAGGACATTCTTGCTGTGCTACTGTGCTGCCTCAAATGAATGAAGGACTGGATAAATTACTTTTCTTCTTTAACGTTACCCAGATTTAAAAAGTTCGCTTATTAGCTACAACAATGAATGTACAGCCTTTCAGCTGCATGTGCTCCAGGGTCCATTTGCTGACACGTACTTCCTGTAAAGGGCGTCAAACAGAGTGCATAATGGAACAGAAGTTAGAACTCACTAATCATTCTTGCACAATGCAACAGTGAAAAAAAAAATTCTATAAAGAATCCCAACCCCATTAGGAGCCCAAACCGATGGACACCTGATAAATGGCTACGGGAGCATGAATGAGTATAATGTCCCCATTACCGTGGATGCCAATCATGTGCTCCAGTATGAGCACTCGCTCCGCCAAGATCTTCAGCGCTTCTCGCAGCTGCTGAACTCCTTCACCCTGCAATCACATCAAATTCAAATTCAATCAAATATGGCATACACTGGCTTTAATCCTTCGAAGTGAACGAAACCTCAAGAGACCCGGGTTGGAGAAAAGCTTGCATGGAGCAGATACACAGCGCTAACTGCCACTCATTTATTTCTAGCTTCTTCCTTTTAAGGTTCGGATGAGCGGGATGTCAGATATGAGTGTTAAAGAAGCTCACGTCAGGCAGGCTCTCTCCTGGATCGCCTTTCTGTCCCTTGGCACCCACTGGACCCTGTAAAGGAACAATCAAATAAACCCCATGACTCAAGTGTCTAAGAAGTCAAAAAATGCACTGCCTGGCCAAAAAAACCCGTCCTACACTCTAATATTTTGTTGGACCGCCATTTGCCTTGATTACATCCCATAATTGCCATGGCATCCCCATCGCCATTGGAAGAACTTCACAGGCAACATCACAATATTAATTTCCATCCAGAGTTGGGTTAATTTTTCACCGACATCTTGAATTGATGACAGAAAAACGGAACCACTCCATAAAGTCTTCTCCAGAACATCCCAATGACTTTCAACAGGGTCAAGGTCAGGACTCTGGGCGCCCAATACATGAGTGAAAATGATTCCTCATGCTCCCTGAATCAGTCTTTCACTATTTGAGCCCTGATTTTATGTCCGTGCCATCCTGCTTATTCAGGTCTTCAACTGAGGTCATTTTCTTGCAATATAATGTTGCTGAGCCTCAACTTGTCCAACAATGCAATGGCAGTTACACGCTATAATCAAGGCTTCAGGCAGTTCGACAAAATATTACAGAGCACGACTTTTTATTGTCCGAGCAGTGTACGTAAGGTATGTTTGTCTACAGGATACACACTTACATCCAGGCCTTGCTCCCCGATTAATCCTGGAAGTCCCTGGAGAAATAAATAAATATTTAGAAATTACTAAAAGTTAATGTTTATGTGCATAATAAAGAGTTTATAGAGTGAACACAGTGAATAAATATGATGTTTTCCAAAAATGGGAAGGAGTCTCCAGTGTGAGTACTCAATAACAGTCCGAAGTAAAACTGCTCTTAATTTCCCAGAATGCAACAGTCCTCCAAAGAGTCACTGTATTGCCTTTTTAACATGACTGATGGATCGACCGATGGAAGGTACGGTGGCATGGTGGTTAGCACGTCCGCCTCACAGCAAGCCGGTCCTGGGTTCGAGTCCCAGGCTCAGCTGTGTGGAGTTTGCATGTTCTCCCCGTCTTTGCCTGGGTTTCCTCCAGGTACTCCGGTTTCCTCCCACAGTCCAAAGACATGCACATCAGACTAATTAGCTGTTCCATATTGCCCCTAGGTGTGCGTGTGTGTGTTGCCCTGTGATGAACTGGCTAGCTGATCAGGGTGTACCCCGCCTTCGCCAAGAGTTGGCTGAGGTAGGCTCCAAACCCTAGTAGGATTAAGCAGTTGTGCAAATTCATTCATTCATTTATTCATCTCTCATTTGCTGAACCGCTTAATCCTACTATTAGGGTCATGGAGGGGCTGGAGCCTATCTCAGCTGACTCATGCATGATTGGCTCTTCCAGACTGCCCTTTGGCATGAATGTCACTGTGAGTGGTGGTGTGTTAGCCCTGTGTTCAGGGTGTACCCCGCCTTCACCCAGAGTCGGCTGAGATAGGCTCCGGTTTCTCTGCGACCCTAGTAGGATTAAATAGTTTGGCAGATGAATGAATGAGGATGAATCGGCCGATTTAACTTTGGTAAATTGATGCAGTATAAAATAAACAATAAATAAACCTTATGGGATGATGATCATGATGTTACAGAAAAAAGAAGAGAAGAATTTTGGGATCGATTTGATTCAGCGATCACATGCCGGCGGAGGCGTCCGGTTTCATTTTCAGCAAATCTCTGGCACTTCAGGCCAGAGATTTACCCTCGTATGCTGGTTTTGTAAGTCTCCCCACAGCCTCCTCCACCTCCACCTCCACCTCCACAGGCCGTATCATTACAGGGAGTGTGTGTAAATAAAGCGCTGTTTGATTCCCATAAAACATAAGAATTATGAGCCGAACACGTGAACATAAATATAAGAATTATGAGATGGAAAAAGCTGGTGGAATAACATCAGTACATCTTTATTCACGCACAGAAATACAGCCAGTGTTGTTTTTAGAGCTCGGTTTCAACCACACCATTAATCTAAAATAAACCCTATAAACACTACGAACAAATCAAAGCTTCTCTAAGATCCTCCTGTGTGGCTCATGATTTAAACCCGACTCAAGTTGCTGGTGCATGAATTGATTAAGAGGAGCATGACGACACATCAGGATTCATGAACGTATAGTAGAATGAGACCTCACCCTTTCACCACGATCTCCTTTAGGTCCTGGTTCTCCATGTTTACCAGGTAGACCCCTTGGTGCCTAAAATGTACACACACACACACACACACACACACACACACACACAGGTTTTAAGGTGCATTCTATTGGCTAGCCATTGCTTTCTCTTATTTTGCATGGAATTCTAGCAAGTTTATGTTACATCAAAACTTCATACATCCTCCCTCACTCACTCATTTGCCAAACCGCTTAATGGCTGGAGCCTATCTCAACCGAGACCGGACGAGGGGTGTGGTACACCCCAAACAGCTCGCCAGACCGTTGCAGGCCAACACACAACCTTTCACACTCACACTCACACCTAGGGTCAGTTTGGAACAGCCACTTAGCCTAATGTGCTTGTCTTTGGATTGTCGGATGAAAACCAGAGCACCCGGAGGAAACCCACGCAAGCATGGGGAGAACATGTAAACTTTACACAGAAACGCCCCAGCCTGGGAATCGAACCCAGGACCTTCTTGCCGTGAGGCGGACCTGCTAAACACTACACCACCTTGCCGCCCGACTTCCTAAATAAATGACTAAATAAATATATTTATAAATTAATAAATAAAAAATGATCAATTATGTTTTGACCTTGGCGGCACAGTGGCGTAGTGGTTAGCATGTTCGCCTCACAGCAAGAAGGTCCTGGCTTTCGAGTCCTGGGTTTGGCGAGGGCGTTTCTGTGCGGAGTTTGCATGTTCTCCCCGTGCTTGCATGGACTCCTCCGGGTACTCTGGTTTCCTCCCACAGTCCAAAGACATGCATATTATTCTAACTGACTGTTCCAAATTGCCCCTAGGTGTGACTGTAATTTTGAATGGTTGTGTGTATTTTGCCCTGCGATGGTCTGGTAAGCTGTTCAGGGTGCACCCCGTCTTCACCCAGTGGTGGCTGAGATAGGCTCCAGCCTCCTCGCGATTAAATCAGGATTAAGCAGTTCGGCAAATCAGTAATGGAGTGAGTGACAAAAAGGAAGGTCATTATGGTCATGGCTGAGAAAATAACTGTGATGACTGTGGACGTGTTAACCACTACGCCACCTTCTTTTAAAAATTCTCAGCACCACCAAAATCTAGTGGAGTGTTACTTGGGAAGTGCTCCACCCCTCCAAAAAAAATTCATCAAAATCTGTTTATAACACTTTGCATATAGTTGGTTACAAACAGACAGACAGACAGACAAACAAACCAACCAGTGCCAACAAACATATAACATCCTTTGGTGGAAGTAATTAGCAAATGTGCTAGCTGTTAGACTACAACTGGATTAACAGCAACACTGTGTACATTTTATTTTTCACCAAACCACCCTTTCAAGATAGACAAAAAAATTATATCTATATATTTTTTTTCCTTGTGTGTGAGTGTGAACATCTACTTACATCTTGCCCAGGTAAACCTGGAATCCCAGGAGCTCCAGCAGGACCTGGAGGACCTTAACAACGACAGGAAATAGTTTTTTTTTACCGACATTACATTTGGATACAAGCATCCATACCTTGCATTTATCTTATTTACTTGCTAACAAAAATCCACCTTATGCAACATCCTTATAAATAACCTTCAGTGAGAACACTCGTCTCATCATCAGTATGTAATAAGTAAAGATAAGGTTTTAAAATAAGAGAGCAGCACGGTGGGGTAGTGGTTCGCACGTCTGCCTTACAGTTAGAGGGTCCTGGGTCGAGTCTTGGGCTTGGCTTGAGTGTTTCTGTGTTCTCCCCGTTCTTGCGTGGGTTTCCTCCTGGTACGCCGGTTTTCACCCACAGTCCAAAGACATGCACGTTAAGCTAATTGGCTGTTCCAAATTGCCCCTAGGTGTGAATGTGAGTGCGAATAGTTGTGTGTGTTTTGGCCCTGCGATGGTCTGGCGAGCTGTTCAGGGTGTACCCCTCCTTGGCCCAGTGCCAGCCGAGATAGGCCCCAGCCTCCACGTGACCCTGATCGGAGTAAACAGTTCGGCAAATGAATGAAAGAGTGAGTGAGTTAAAATAAATGTCCATATATGGGAGAATGCCGTATTCAGGTGTTTAATTGGGTGACACATCTTTATTCATCGTCATTCATTAAACACGTGAATATTTCATGTTCCCGTGTATTAAGGTACACACACATTAATGTTAACACTTATTATAAAACGTGACCGAGTTTTATTAGATTCTGATGATGAGAAGGCTGGGAAGCGCACTGGAAATTTCCGGCAAGCACATACGGTGTCTAGTTTTTGTCCCATACCTACAATATGACCTTACACACATTTACACAACCAACAATGTCACAGTACATCAAAGTGTTTCTGTATAGGAGAGTGTATTATGACGTACCGGAAGGACCTGGTGGGCCTCGGAGTCCTATACGACCTGCTCATACACAACACAGAGAGAGACAATGAGCCTTAAAACCACGTGCGAACCTTGCATGTGTCTGACTTCACATAGATCTTCAGTCGAGTCGTTCAGAGAAATTCAACCCAAACACTGTTTTATATGGTAAGTGGGTGCACTGTTAACGTTTGCTTCAATAACATGACAAAAGACAAAATTTACGAGGGAGGGGAAGGACAGAATGAGAAATTCATTTGTCTTGGGGTTCTGTTAAGATTTAGAGCTCAAGCTCAACACTTGTTAGATCCAGACATACTTTATGAGCGATTGCGTGCAGTGTGCCGGGGAGGAGGGGGGGTGGTGGTATATATTTATAGCTCATTATATCTGAGTATATATTTGAATTTGTGGGAACATTAGGTTAGCAAAGAACAAAAAACTGGATAGAGCCGCAAGGTTAGCATTAGATTTGGGTATAGCACAAGAACTTGTGTGGGTGTGTGTGGGCGACTGCTGGGGTGAATGGGGGGGTGTGAAGAGGTGTGTGTGTGTATGTG
>JAQMYF010000008.1:27416663-27451855 GCA_030014195.1 Neosilurus mollespiculum
GTTGGGCGCCAGCCTCCCCGTGACCCTAATTAGGGTTAAGCGGTTCAGAAAATTAATTAATTAATTGCTAACTTAACCCCCCCCCCCCCCCCGTAATATAATTTGCACTACAAGTACCGCGACAAAAAAAATTGGACAAATTCGAGGACATTTGTGGATGTGTTGTACTAAACTCCCCTGTATTGCGACTGAAAATTCCATTGTAGACCCACGTTGTGGTATTTTGAACATGCCGAAATTTCCCCCCGTCTCATAGGTAATTCTTGGTCTGTCGGGTCAATGTCCTAGATTTGTTATGCAATGCAAAACAACGTCCTTCGGCGGTGCTGTGATAGGCCTAAAAATTTCAGACGAGTCTTCTTACAATAGTCATATGATTGCACCACATTAAGTTGTGCTCACACAGTACCAATCATGATGTCAATTTACTCCATCATATACCAGTGTTACAGAGGAAATCAGAGAATATCGGCACACATTGGAGGACATTGTATAATTTCGGGGGGGGGAAACTTCAGGGAAGATAGAAATATTTTGGGATCATTTAAAACATTTGGTGTTTTTTTGTTTGTGCCTGAAGTACATCTGGAAAACATAGGAAACTAAAAAAAACAAAACACCCAGAGAGCGCCGACCTCCACCAAGGCAGCAAAAAACTTTAACATTTCCTGGATCCCTGTTATAATCTGGATCACTGCCAAACTCTAATCAATTGTTCCTTGTATCAGTTCCCAGCTATCCTGAAAATTTCATTCAAATCCGTGAATAATTATTTGAGTAATGTTGCTAACAGACAGACAAACAAACAAACTAACCAACGCTTGTGAAAACATAACCTCCTTGGCGGAGGTAAAAATCAGAGTAACACTGGCACACGTTGGTAGTGATCGGTGTGCAACACTAGTGTAAAATTTGAAAAAAATTGTTTGTGTTATACAATATCGGAGACACATCAGAGCAACATCGGTATAAATCAGAGTGACAACGCTATAGATCGAAATAACATCAGATAAAACATTAGAATATAGTTTAATATAATCCCAGTACAATTTAATGGGAGTTCATGTTTTCACATGAACATTGTACAGTTCGACTTATAGACATGACCTATTTTCCCATGACAGATGTACAACACATAGACTTCATGTGAACGCAACTACGCAGGTTTTAAATACACTTCGCCCAAACATATGTAGGTCTGTCCCTTCCGCCGTAGCGCCGCTAAATTCGTACAACAAAAAAATCGCAGGTTGTTTGTGAAAGGGACTTATACTAAAGGTCATATACTGTATGTGACATAGTGATTAGCATGTCCACCTCACAGCAAGAAGGTTCGAGTCCTTGGCTCAGGTGTTTCTGTGTGCAGTTTGCATGTTCTCCCTGTGCTTGTGCAGGTTTCCTCCATGTACTCCGGTTTCCTCCCACAGTCCAAAGACATGCCCATTAGGCTAAAGGCTGTTTCAAATTGCCCCTAGGTGTAAGTGTGTGTGTGTGTGTGTTTGTCCCAGTGCCCATTAACAGACAGCGGCAGTCATTACTGTTCACCGAGTCATCAATTGAGTTCCAATGACCTGCCAAGGAACCCATTCCAAAACACACGAGAGAGACAAAGTCATGTCCTTTTAGTCCTGGAACTCCATTTGCTCTGGTCTCATAGGGACACAGTACAGGGACAGCTGTCCCAAACACACTCGCTCTCCGTATTTTCGTGATGAGGTTTAGCTGGAATCGTGCCCATAAGCCTAACATGGCTGTCAACGAGTCGCGGTCACATGAGCGAGTAAAAAGAGGCGCTACATTTAGACTCTTTATACAGTGCCCTACATTTAGATAGAGACTTCATACAACCAAGTGCTCATGGGTATTCTTGATTTGTACAGTCTGGCTGTGATTGTTGACAAAATAAATTGTCCTATAGTTAGGGCTTGTAACATATCCAAGCTAAAAGGTTGCTATTTTCAGGACAGCCCATTGGTTTGAGAGTTACAGCCCTAACCTTAACCCTTATATGATTAGGGCTGTCGGACCAATGGGCTGTCAGGACATAGAGCCGTCTCTGTAACTCCCATATCCAGGTATATGCTTTCTTTCTTTCTTTCTTTTAAAAGTCTGCTGTTTTTTTCCCAGCATGTTCGATGTAAACGAAAGTAATTCAAAATACATGTCACATATAAACTATAAACAGACGAGTTTAAACAGAAGACAGTAACGTCCTACAGTAACGTGCGGTGAGGGAAAGCAGGACGCATGTGCATATACTCAGACGCTATTAAGGCTAATTCGGGAATCATCATCAAAGTCCGTAGTCGGAAAACGGGTAAAAAAACGAACAGGGATCATTCATGATCACGAACAGAAGCACAGGCACAGGTCTAAACACGGACCATGGGACAAGGGACACGGGAAAACATGGCTTGGATTTAATGAGACAAATACATGGGAAGACTCTCGCGATCTGCCCCCAGGTCCTCGTCACAAGTTCGTGTGTACAAGTAGTTATAGTGTGAAGAGTGATGAAGTGGTTTACGATGAGAAAACCAGGGATGGCGTCTGTTTTTTATATGATCAAAGAGGTTTCTCAGCAATAAAGTTAAACCTCATTATTATCATTAAATCGAAATATTTGCCTTAATACAGAGGGCGCCATGACTTTTTGCTACTGACATGCCCCCAACTTGGAAAGTCAGAGCTCATAGAAAAATACAAGGTGGTAATTGTGGTGCCCATGTGCCTTCATGTTGTAATTACGATTTTCCCAAAAGGGCATGAGGGCAGCTAAAGACACAACAATATACTGTATATAAACAGAAAACAGGTAAACACAATCAGGAAACGCACCAATTACAGGACAGGACTAAGATCAAAACAAACCCACATGACATGAACTCCAGACAAAACATGAGTATGGCGTGTGCAGTGAGACAGAACTAGAAGAGAACTGCAGCACACCCTGAACAGCTTGCCAGACCATCGCAGGGCCAACTCGCACACAATCATTCACACTCATAGTCACAGTTGGGGGCAATTCAGAGCAGCCTGTTCGCCTAATGTGAGGGTCTGTGGCTGTGGGAGGAAACTGGACTACCTGGAGGAAACCCACGCAAGCACGGGTGGAACATGCAAGCTCCGCATCCAAACACCCAAGCCTGGGACTCGAACCCAGGACCTGCTTGCTGTGAGATGGATGTGCTAACCACTACGCCACCGTGCCACCGACATTGACGTAAAACAGTGTTTGTTCGGCGACCACAATGAAATTGATTATTTTCCATGTTGGAAAGTGGTTTATCCCCTTCATACCACACCAATCTGCCAATGCTAATGACTTTGATAGGGTCAAGCGGTTCGGCAAATGAGTGAGTGAGTGGTTATTCAGATCAATTATGGGATGGTGCACTGTAGCGTAGTGTGGTATCTTTGCATACTACACATGCAATATATCATCCAAGTACCATTTCATTCATTCATTCATTCACTCATTTATTTTCTAAGCCGCTTAATCCTAATTAGGGTCGTGGGGAGCCTGGCGCCCATCTCAGCTGACTCTGGGTGAAGGAGAGTACACCCTGGACAGCTCACCGCAGGGCCAACACACATACAACCATTCACACTAATCAGCCTACTGTGCATGTTTTTGGACGGTGGGAGGAAACCGGAGTACCCGGAGGAAACCCACGCAAGCACGGGTAGAACATGCAAACTCCACACTAACGCCCACACCGAGCTCGGGAACTGAACCCCGGACCTTCTTGCTGTGAGGACGAACATATTAACCACTGCGTCACCGTATCATGCGTCACAGGTATCATTTGAATGCTATTAAATGCCTACTAGTTATTCAGTACTTAGCCTATGTGCTGCTATGTATGTATCAATAGTATGGATTGTAAAAGCATTGTGAAGCAACCTTATTTCCTGTTCTCACACACTGTACTTTACAACACCTATAAACCATCCACCCTCCCGGTCTCACTGTTTTCTTTGTTGTAAAGTTAATGAGTGAAAAATACAGAGGTTGTCGTCGTTACCAAGAAACGAAAATGAAAGCATTGAGTCGTCTGTCTGGACGCCTTTGCCAGACCCAGAGGATGACTGTCCCAGGAGCTTTCGTGTTTTCAATTTGGTACCTTGCAGTTGATTACTTGGCGTCTAGTGTTGAACCGTGTAGCCATCATCTATTTATACATATGATATAATGAGTCCCTAGACTGTTGGTGGTATGTATTGCACTATGTGTGAAAGAGGCAAGTCCACATTCAGTCGCATTCACACCCCCTCTTTCCCGTGTCTCCAGAGACTCAGCAGGAGGTTTCTGCTCTTCTTGCCGAATGTCTGAGTCTCAGTACCAAGTCCTGCCTCCAGCCTCAGGGGAACTCTGCCGCCACAACCCTCTTCCTCCAGCTTCGAAAAACATGCAGTGCTACTCGAGGAGGTTGGCCTGCTTGGCAGCGTCCCTCTGGAACCAATTTCTGGAGCTCCGATGGTCTTGAAGGGGGGCAGGTCTGGAGGGGCAGAACGTCTCGCCCTCGCCTTTTTACACGCCGCTGCTCTTTGGCACCGAGCTTCCAAAAGCAGACGGCTGCGCTGACAGCTTACAAATTAGAGCTGATTTGCGCTCAAGCCAGAGGCCTAATCAAAAACAGCTCAGCTCGGCCGGACTACAAGAAGGACTCTGCTGTCCCCTGTTGGCACCTCGCGAAAGTGCTGAAGGAATTTATTTTACTCTATTTGTGCACATGAATTGTTGGGCACATTTGAGAAGGGAGAAGAAGAAGAATGGTCAGAGTACAGTTTCAGATCAGGGTTAGAAGCTTTACTCAAGAGCCAAACTCAAGATCTATGGCAGCTCTTGGCTCCAAACTCACAATAAAACTTTATTGTGTTGGGATCTGGCCTCCCAAGCATAACACGGCCAGCGGAGAACTACATCTGAGCTACTACAAATCTATAAGGGTTGGAAGCTGACGAAAATATTTAAATAAGAGTTCTGTATGTTTGTAATACACACAGTGGTGTGCAAGTTTAAATACATGCAAAGACCAGCTGTAAAGCCAAGATGCCTACAGAAATTATCAAAGCAAACATTTCTACATTTGAAAAAGTACTATAAAGAGCAGTAAATTAAATAACGTCAGTGTTTGGTGTGACTATGCTTTGCTTTTGAAAAGAATTTCAGCAGCCGTGTGTACAGTCTGTGCAGTTTTATAAGGAAATGAGCCGTTAGTTAGTAGTTATGAGCATCTTGTAGAACCAACCAGAGTTCTTCTGAAGGTTTTGATTGTCACACTCGCTTCTTATATTTGTTGCAAAACCTGGAAGCCTGTATTATTATTATTGTTTTTATTATTTTTGGTCTTGCTTTTTCTGTTCAAAAAGTAATCTGCAATGTTAAAAATCATACATGGGTACCGAAAAATGTAAATTAAAAATAAAAAGGGTGCTCAAGACTTTTGCGCAGTACTGTACACACCAAATTAAATAAAATTCTTCTTTTTATATGGTTCAGTTAATACATAAATGTTTTTGGTCGTGTTATTACCTCTACCTAAAACATTGTAGGTTCTGGTGGAGGTGTTGTAATCGCCGGCGTTTGTGAGTCACTTTGTCAGTTTGTCTTTAAATAAAATCCTCACCACACCCTCAGAAGTTTTCACCACACTTAGGGGCACGCTTCCCTGCCTGAGTCCCAGAGATGATTTGTCTGGGTAAAAGGCCAAGGTCAGAACATGGTCACAAAATTTGGGAGTGCTTATAACTTCGAAACAAATGCTGATAAACATGCGGTTGCTATGGAGCACTAATAGGAAAACATATATGGACTTTCAAATGAGACAATTACCTTTGACCTTGAGTAACCTTTAAATATTAGACCCCATCCATCAAACCTTCAAAGTAGAGAGTTCTTTTGCTGATTTGGTCGTGTCCACGTGCGAGGGAACATATCATAAGATGAGCACTTGGGTAATATAAACCGTACCCATATGGAACCTCTTTGCTACATTATCCATGCTGTAGGGTGGAGGTACTTTACAATATAATTCAATACTTAAAAATATTAATTTTATGTCAACGAGACCAAAAGTAATGGATCTGGGGGTTCCAGCCTAAAGTATATGCTTTCAGAGTGGTCAAATTAAGCTTTCAGCCAATCGCATAAGTAGCATGAAGAGATTCGCTATTAAGCAGAATCAAACTGGAAGACAGGGACCATGATGAGGCAAGTGCATCAAATGTTTTCAGGATCTACTGACATCCTCTACTGAAATATTCCAATTAACTAGCAAAGTGGGCTGTTAGCTGTTGTAATTGCTAGTAAGCTAATGTTAGCATAAATTAACTAGCTAGAATTCTTCCTAAATAGTGACAAGGGTTTGAAATCACTGAAAAACACTTAATATTTGAGTACAATATAAAAACTTTTCACCTTTGCGCCTAGGAGGTTATTTTTAACCTTTGTTTGGTGTGTTTGTTTGCTTGTTCGGGTGTTTATTAGCAGCATTACGCAGAGTGACACGGTCACAAATTTTGGGAGTAACCTTTAGATTTTTACTGTTTCTAAGATAAATTTAATTTTTTTTCATTTTTAATTTTCAGATTTTAATTTTTTTATTTTAATTTTTAATCTTTTGATACAGTTAGTATTTTTTTAGATTTTAATTGTATTTAGGGTTCTGATTTTAATATACTAAATAATAATGTATATATTTTTTTAAGCTTTCAAGCATTGCACAGTTTTTTACCCTGGTTTTCCGAGCACATTTGGAATTAAAGCCACTGGAATAAATTGCACGGTAAATGGATTAGGATGGAAAATCTCACGGACAATGCTATCCTTTGCCTTCTGTGAACGTCGAGCCTTAAGACATGAAAGCAGTCTGGATGCCGTCTGTACGCACAGCACTAATTGCGAAGCAAACAATTACAAAGTTGCTCAGGGGTCGATCTGGCCGGTGCTTTTCCAAGTAAGAAACAAAGGAAACAAATATTGTCCAAGTCCCTCAGTAAGGTCAGAATAATAGCTGGTGATGTAAGGAAATTGCAGATGAATGGAGGAAACAGATGAGTGGAAAAACAACACCTGGTCTCGCTCCTTTTTTTTCAGAAACGTAAAGATAAATGACGTCACTGAAGCCTACTCTTTGCGATAAAAATATTATGTAGTTAACACAACACAAGTTCAGATCAAGAAGGCAATTAAAACACCTTTAGCGTTGGTAGGACCCCTTCTCGAACATCTTATCAAGGCTGAAATCACTCCCGAGCTCCGCTGTTACATCTGTCAGAAAGCACAATTTCCTTAAAGCATGCTGGAAAATTTGCTCTCGGTGTGATGGAGAAAAGATTGCACCAAAGATTTAACATTGCAGAAAGGTATGCTGTTGACTATACTATGGAAATTCTAATCATAAGCCATGGTTCAGAGTCATGAAGCACATGTAGCTTAAAACAATGAGGTTGCTCTTGGCAATCATACTGCACGAGGTAAATTATCTGCAACGATCCATGAGAACATCTGTAAGAAATTGGGTGTGCATTTATGATTCTGTATATGATGGAAGAAACCTGTCCCTGACTGCTCCTACTGTGGGAGTGCGCTTATTTACTGGCAACTAAACATAATTCGGAAACAACAAAGACCTTTCCCTATGATCCCTCTGAGGAATTCAACTAAAGATGGAACACAGACCAGTCGCACTATTAGTATCTTTATCTGTTTAATGTTCCAAATATTAAATCTACTTCCAAGTTGGCGTAAAACAATTTAATATGAACCCAGGAATAGTGGGAAAATCTAAAAGCAAGAAAGAAAACAGATGTAGAAACGCTAGAACGGAGCTTGGATTCTATGTCAGTTCTCGAAACTCAGCTACATCACTCGAGTTCATAATTGGGTTTAACCAAAGATGTGTGAGGCACTGCAATTTCGCAAAATACTTTTAAAAGCAAATTGTTAACTTATAATAATTTAAACCAGCGCAACCCTGACCAGGTAGTTACAAAAGCCTCTTTCACAACCTGCAATTATTTATTTATTTTTTGGCGTACGAATTTAGCAGAGCTACACCAGAAGGGACTGATGTAGGTTCAGGTGTGGTGGATTTGAAAGCCACGTAGTTGCGTAAATTATGTCGGATCTTTAAGTCAACTTGTACGATGTTCATACGAAAGTGATATGACCGTTCCAAGACGAAAAAAAGAAAAACCCTCGCGTATAATATTCCTGTGATACTCAGCTGACATATAACCGCCATACAACTCAACACTGTCGCGTGAATTTTGAGTCCCGTAGGTTTAACGTAGCGCGATCATAGGACCATTTTAAGAAAGCTGAACGTTTGTGAGTGCAGCAGATGACCCAAAAAGTTTGTATATCTAAAATAACAGCCGAAGGACATCATACGGCATTGAAGGAAAGACCTACGGAATGGACCTGACTTTGACCTACAAGATGGAGGGAACTTCATGGCACAGCATTTCCTGATACACAGCAGGTGAGGTTTGTATAGCACTCCTACAACTGTCCTAGGAATTTGTCCAATTTTCTGTCCTGGAACTGTTCTGCAATGTATGTGACAGGGGCTTCAGGATGAACGCGAGAGCACTGTTTATCCAGCAGGTCTTCTTCTTCTGAGATTTGACAGTTCGTTCATATCCGCATGAAACCGAAATCCCCCTGATCATGTAAGCCTGTAATGTCCCATAAACCTTACTGACTTTCGATAACAAACACCTAGTGCACCTCCTCGTTGTAGCTGAATCTGTATAAAATGAACATTATCTGTCCATTCAATGCATCAGTATTCTGTTAGGTCTCTAACTAAATTCTACAGTTTAGTTAAGACTGTATTTGATTTACTTGACTCATTGGAGTTGCACTGAGCTCAAATGAGTCATGGAATCTATTCATATTATGATGAATTTATTACTTTTAGTAGGTTATATTGCCAGAAACTTCACTTCAGTATTTAGATAAACATGAGGTCAGATATCCACAGTTCTTCACTAGTTGCCCTCGCCAAGGGTGAAGGTAATGTTTTACCGGCCTTTGTTTGTCTGTTCGTTTGTTATCAACTTTGCGCAAAAAGTGATGAACAGATTTACATGAAATTTTCAGGGAAGGTGAACAATTGATTAGTTTTTGGTTTACCTCTGCATTGGCGGAGGTTTGCACTCTCCGAGTGCTTCTAGTTCTTGATTTGTCTTTTAACTGAGACCCTTTAAAAAAGACTCTTCTCAAAACACGGGTTCACAAAAATATACTGTAATGGACACCATAAATCTGAAGCTTGAATGCTTGTCCTATAAAAAAAAGACATATATTTGTATTTTAAATCAACTAAGGCGATTCACTGGTGCTCCATCAAGTGGATTCCTGAAAAGATTCGCACACACTCAGTCTAAATGCTTCTTGAACATGTACAGTGAATCCACATACCTGTTTCCTCTGGACTGAAGGCCTGAAATACATCCCCCCGTAGAGGGATAGAGTTGGGCAGGCCAGGTTGTCCTGGAGGACCTGGAGGACCTGGAAGACCAATTTCACCTGGAAAGCCTCTTTCCCCCTTTGGGCCTGAAAATAAGAATGAGCACCATGACTATTTCTACTTACAGTATGCATACTCCAATCAGCCATACATTAAAAAACAATGTCCTTGACAGGTAAAGAAAATAACATTAAATATCTTGTTACAGTGGCACCTGCCAAGGAGTGGGATGTATTAGATGTTAGAAGTTGAAGTGGTGGAATCAGGTAAAATGAGCAAAGTCTTTGACAAGGGCCACATTGTGTTGGCTAAACCACTGAGTTTATTCATTACGAAAATGAAAGGTCTTGTTGGGTGTTCCTGGTATGCAGTGGTAAGTAACCCACCAAAGGTGGTCCACCGAAGGACAACCAGTCACTGGCAAGAGAGCTACTGTAGCACAAACTGCTGAAACTGTTGAAATGCTGGCCGGGATATATAATTTCTACATAACAACAATGCTGAATTCTTAAATCTGATTGGTCAAATTTCTAAATGAGTAGCTCAGACAGTACTCAAAACATCAGTAGTTAAATCCAAGATGCTGTCTGGTGGACACTTGACATGATCTAAGCCTGATAAACTTGTTATTTAACTAAAGCAGTGAACCTTTCTGTAATTGTTTACATTTATAGAAGGAGGCTCCAGTGTCAGGACTTCAGTAATTTCTTAGATGAGCACATCCTGTCATGTTTTAAAGGGGCTAGCTAACCCTTCCCAGAATCCTTTGCGCCAAGTAGTGAGTCTCTAGAAAAGAATTCTACAATATTTATCCTTTTATAATCCTTTTATAATAATTTATCCTTTAATAGGGTCACAGGGAGGTTGCAGCCCATCCACACTGCTTACCGGACCATCGCAGGGCCTAGTCCACTGATCTTAAACTCACTCATCACTCATTTGGTGAACCGCTTAATCCTAGGGTCATGAGGAGACATGAAGCCTATCTTAGCTGACAGTGGGTAAAGGCGGGGTACACCCTGAACAGGTCACCAGGCCATTGCAGGGCAATACACACAACCATTCACACTCACACTCAAACTTAGGGGCAATTTAGAACAGCCAATTAGCCTAATTTGCATGTCTTTGGATTGTTGGAGGAAACCTGAGTACCCAGAGGAAACCCACACAAGCATGGGAAAACATGCAAACTCCATACATAAACGTACTTGCTAAGTCCAGGACTCGAAACCAGGACCTTCCCGCTAACCACTACGCAACCGTGCCGCCCCAGTAAATTTTGTTAAGGTATCTAGGTTTTAAATCCTTCAGTCCAGTCCATTCCATTTTTGTACGGTTATTCCATCATAATGTACTTGACTCAACCTCATCTATCGCTTGGCCACGAAGGAAAGAAAACGTAAAGCATATACTATATCATTCAAAACTTCCACAAATGACATGTAGATCAAGGAAGAGCTTGAGATGGGTTTTGATGGATCCCTACCAATGAATTTGGTCCACAAAGAGAGCAGGTTGCAGTCTGTATTTTCAAACCGAAAAAAAAAAAATCTGGCTCACTACTTATATTCTGTCCTTGGTTACATCTTACAGAATATTGTACGTACATCACTTGGTTTGGGTTCCATCTTCATCGTCTTGCATATGTTTTCACTATAAATTCAAGCCCTGTGACTCATTCATTGTTTTCTTTTTCCATGTCCTTAGTTCCTCGTGTCTTGTTTTCCCTTTCGTCTCCCTAGCAATGAGTCATGGTCTGTTATATTGACTTATAGTAGGGTTTTCTTGTTTTTGACCTTGAATTAGCCTTTGTTAACCTTTTAGCTATTTAGGACTTTTGGAAAGACTTTAATAACTGAATATTCTTAAACACACCGTTCAGAAACCCAACAGGATTGGTGGATGATCACTCCTTGTCCACAAACCTTCCATCTTCAGTCTAGGAAAATGTTTCCCTGTATGTACCTACAAATCCTCTTACTATTCATAATGAAGTTTGTACATATTGTGTATTTGAAGATAACTGAACTGCTAGAAAATCCAGAAAGGTGGCCAGGACCAAAGGGGCATCCATTGCTAAGTGGTGGAGACAACATGGAGTTTTACATTTACATTTACAGCATTAGGCAGACGCTCTTATCCAGAGCGACTAACAATTATCAACTGAGCAATTCAGGGTTAAGGGCCTTGCTCAAGGGCCCAGCAGTGGTGATAGTGGGGATTGAACCTGCTGACCTTCAGATCAGTAACCCATCACCTTAACCACTAAGCCACCACTGAATGAGAGTTTGAAGATGACAAGAGATAATACATGCAGGTACACCAACATATATATATTTATGTCAATTAAAAGAATGGATAATGACTCTGACCTGTAGGCCCTGGTCGTCCTGGAGCTCCTGTCTTTCCTGCAGGTCCAGGAGGTCCTGATGAACCAGGTAAACCAGGTGGTCCTATTGGCCCTGGAGGGCCTCTTGTCCCTATACATGGAATAGTTCTCATTAACACCCAAATAAACTTGCATGCTTGAAAAATGTTTCATTCATTCATTCATTTTCTAAACCGCTTATTCCTAATTAGGGTCGCGGGGAGGCTGGCGCCCATCTCAGCCGACTCTGGGCGGGGGCAGAGTACACCCTGGAAAGCTCGCCAGGCCATCGCAGCTTGAAAAACTTTCAATCAACAATTGTTGTCTTTAAAAGAACACTTGTGTAGTGGTTAGCATGCCCGCCTCACAGCAAGAAGGTCCTGGGTTCAAGTCATGGGCTCTGAGAGGGCGTTTCTGTGTGGAGTTTCCATGTTCTCCCCATGCTTGTGTGGGTTTCCACCAGGTATCCTGGTTTCCTTCCACGGACCTAAGACAGGCACATTAGGCTAATTTGCTGTGCCAAATTGCCCCTCGGTGTGAGTGTAATAGTGAATAGTTGTGTGTGTGTTGGCTATGTGATGGATTGGCAAGATGTTCAGGGTGTGTCCCACCTTTGCCCAGTGTCGGTCTAGCCCCCTGTGACCCTAGAAGGATTAAGCAGTTCAGCAAATGGTAGTGAGTGAGTTGTCGCCCTGGAATATACATGTAAAGTCGCACACATGTAAAATCCATTTGTCCTCTATTATCATGGGGGAACCTTTCAACATACAAGAGACAGATGGTGGTTGACCTGGACAAATCAGCACTCAGAACAATTGAGGCCATGACAAAAAAAAAAAGCTTCATGTCTTTAAATGTTGGAAGAGAAATTGAGTGGCGAAATAAAGTTAAACAATATTAGACAATACTTATGGGTGTCTAGTTTTGAAATCAACTCGCTAAACACCACATTCATAAGAACACTCTGTTTGGAAGCATCACAGAGAAGATGTTCTTCAGCTCCTCTCACAAAACGAGTGCCTGAACTTCAAGAAGAATCTCGTGGAAGATAAATTCAAAATCGAGCACTCCATCAGCATGCTTGGTGAAAATCGGTATTTGGACGGTGGTCAGTTCGAGGAAGTACCAGGATGAATCTCGCTTGCCTCTCCCAAGAGATTATTACCATGGATAGAATTTTTAGTAAGGGTGGCATGGTTAGCACATCCACCTTACATCAAGAAGGTTCTGGGTTTGAGTCCCGGGCTCAGCAAAGGCCGTTTCTGTGTAGAGTTTGCATGTAATCCCCATGCTTACGTGGGTTTTCTCCACTCGGGTACTCGGGTTTCCTTCCACAGTCCAAAGACATGCACATTAGGTTAACTGGCTGTTACAAATTGCCCCTAGGTGTGAATGTGAGTGTGAATGGTTGTGCGTGTGTGTGTGTGTGACACTAAAAAATGGACTTTCAATTAGCACAATTACCTTTGACCTTGAGTGACCTTGAAAGGTCAAACCCTAGCCATATAGTAAATTCTTCAAACAAGAAATTTTTTTTTTTGCCAATTTGGTCACATCCAAGTACAATAGTACATGATGAAACTGGTACCAGTATCCCGAGTGCCCCTTTTTTCCAGATTTACCCTCTACATTTTGAAGAACAATAGGAATAACCACTGAACTCATGCCATTTTCTTAAGCATATTTAATTCCTTGGCAAAATAAGACCAAACAGACCATTTATTATCCGCAGTATCTTTTATCAGATGGATGTCTGAAACAACTGTAGAACCTGTCCCGCCAGGCTTTCAACACCCATTTATAAGCTGGATATGCTAGACCCGGTTCATTTGGAATAACCAAACACTCTCATAGCTTGAAATATATCCTAAATATTTCATTCTCCTAGGCTGAGTGTCCATTGTATTATAGTATGGAACAGTTATTTATACTACCTCACTGAGGGAGTTTACCACAAATCTATTAGGCGCATTTGACGAAGTGAAACCAGGACTTGGTCGGAATTGCCAGATTAAACACTGGACGAGCCCACACATGTAAATAAGAAATATGTAGAAGAAGGATCTCTTGGGACAATGACATTTTATTTGAAGTTGAGATTTTAATGGAAATCTAATCTTGGCTTGTAAAGAGAGTAAAGCACCAGTGAAAACAATAGCACACTCATTAGTCGGCTGTGTGCGGTTTTAATGATGGACACAGTGTAAGGGTGCTGAACGCTGGATTTGTGACACTTTGGAGAAGGTCGACTGGCAACAGTTCTCTTACCGCTTACCATACGATAGGATGTGCTCATTTCAGAAGTATTCATTCTAGCATCTCTAAAACACTTCAGCTGTTGGAATAACCAGTACTTGAAACCAACTGGAGGGTTTTGTGATTTACGCGTGTTGTTAAATAGTAGTTTATTACCTAGCCATTAAAGAATCGCACACATTCACAGTCGTGTACTTCTGATGAGGCTTCTATGCAGAAAAACTGATGCAAAACACTGTCATACAAAAATATGCTACAAATTTCAGTAACTGACTAATTGCCGTGCAACTCAGACCAACCACAACCATTAGCAAGCCTGCTTGTGAGAGTGAGGTTTGGTGTGAATGGTTGCATGTGTATGTGTTGGCTCTGAGAAGGGCTGATGAACCGTTCAGGGTGTACCCCGCCTTCGCTGAGATAGGCTCCAGCCCTAGTAGGATTAAATGGTTCAGCAAATTAGCGAAAATGTGAAAGTAATTCCGATTTGCATTAAAGATAGACTATATAAATATATAAAAATCCATCTGAGGATATTTTTTTTCCCATCTGGAACCATGTCCCAAAATTAAGCTAATTTAGTTTAAATAACATGACCCTAGCAACCCTATTTTCATGTACATCACATCTCTTGTATAAATGCTTCTGAATAATTTATAATAAATTTGTTCACGTCCAGCTGGATAAATGAGACCCAGAGTCCCCTTGGCAGTCCACTCAGCCATCTGTGTGGCCATTATCACAGAATCTTCGCAGCCAAGCCTCCATTGCTTGTTAGACTATTCTATGACCCGACTTATTCTTTTTTTTACGGATGAAACTTTCCAGTGGTTTGAAATGTGGGCCGTTTGCTTATTGATACTCATCCTCATCATCACCTGCTTAAATTTTAATATTCGCCTGAGAACAAGACCTTTTAACGCCAATAAAAAGCAGGTGAGATTTTTCAGACACAAGACATTTTTGGCAGCTTGAGCCCTAAAGAAATATGAATATCCTTTTTTTTTCATGTCTCTAAGCACCAGCATTTATAGACTCAACATGTCATTACTCCTCCACTCTGATGGCCATTATTTTCTCCGTGTATGTGGCCACAAATCTCTGGGAGGCTCTCTTCTCGGGGTGAAACGCTGGTCCCTGTTAAAATGAGGGATTGTTAAGAATAGTGTTGGCAGGTGATTGGCTCACCTGGTTGCCAAAAAGGTGGGGGTCCCCTAGGAGTGGGCTCTGGGGTCTCTACCTCGTTGTCTGTAGATCTGTCTGGTAGAGTATTGATAGATGGAGGACGAGGTCCAGCCTCTTGTAACAACTTGATCTAAAATACAGCCAAACACACACAAAAAAGGTTGCAAAACCCTCCAAATACTGTATTAAGATTCCACAAACTAGCATAACAACTTTGCTGTTGATATCCTATATCTAGTGTCTACAGTACATTTCATTTACGTTTATTCATTTGGCAGAGACTTTCATTAAGAAACTAAATTCTGTGGGCCAGAATCCAATCCAAGCATACTGTAGATATGAATAGTTACGGCTCTTTCCTATTAAAATCCATTTTCATTTTTCCTTTTCTGTATACTATTTCAGAACAAGGTACATTAAAACCACAAATGGTCCTTAACAAGAAATCTTCATAAGAAACTTGATTAGATTATTGTAATGGGGGAAAACCATTAGATACAGTATTAAAGGATTAAAGGAGACTAAACACTGATGGTGACTGATTTAAACATACTTCTGAACAGCCTAAACAAGGATTAGCGAAGACACCTTTAGTATCCGATTTGTTTTATTTAAATGGAAGGCTACTTAGAAATGTGCTACTTTAGAAAATCTCTTGGTACACCTCAGGGCTCTGTACTACTCCATTCTATCACAGTGCTTACTTTTAGGAATTATAATCCCTGAATGCAAGCCATTATCCAAATCTTCAAAATCTAGAGTGTCTAGGTCATGAATATCTCAATATCTTTTACATTACCAGGATCTACTTCTTGCCAATTCTCAAAATCTCAAACTTTTTTCAACTCTATTTCTACGGATCCCTTCAGCACAGATTTGTTTGATGAATATAACTATTAGGATATTAAGCTCATTATTATTACCTCTGCCAAGTTTGTTTGATTGTTTGCAGGCTTACAGAAAATGTACCAGAGATGATGCTTTGGACATGGAAAACTCTATCCCAGCCAACACTGGGTGTACACCATGAACAGCTTTTCAGACCATCGCAAGGCCAACACACACACACAACCGTTCACACTCACACCTAAGAGCAAAAATTTGGAACAGCCAATTTGCCTAATGTGCATGTCTTTGGACTGTGCTGAAAACCAGTGTACATGCACATGGCACATAGAAATGCCCCCGTGAGCCTGGGACTTGAACCCAGGACCTTTTTGCTGTAAGGCAGATGTGCTAGCGTCACTATGTCACTGCGCTACCCCAAATCCAATTTAAGGATATATCATTATTGGTAGTAGTGGCCCAAGGCCATAAAAATTATTTGACCATATGTTGTCTTTCATTGCTCTTACCTTACTCTCAAGCTTGTTCAGACGACTGTTCAGATCAGTGTAACCCGTACAGTTCATACATTCTGCAGAAGAAGTGAAAAAAGATATTTAAAAAGAAATACGTAAAAAATTCTCCACATAACCAAAATACAAACAAAACATGACCAAACAACAACCACTTACTCACTCATTTGCCTAAACGCGTAATCCTATTAGGGTCACGGGGATGCTGGACCCTATCATAGCCAACGCTGAACAGCCCGCTACACCTTCACAAGGCAACACGCACACAACCATTCATACACACATCCTTACCCAGAGGCAATTTGGAACAGCCAATTAGCCTAATGTGCATGCCTTTGGACTGCCGGAGGAAACAGGAGTACCTCGATGAAACCCACACAAGCACGTGGAAAACAACAACCAAGCAACAACCAAAATCTTAAAATATGCAGACATTTTTAAAATATATTTTTTATTTATTTATTTTTAGATTGTTTTGATCCCATTCCGCATTTTTCCCTCTCACTGGGCTACTTTCATGGTTTCCTTTGCAATGTATGGTTTTTACATGAGAGGGTTGTGAGCCCCCTGTTGATCCTGCTCTAAAGATTATATACGGGAACATTAATTGGATGGGATCTCAGGGAATATTGCTCAGAAATTAGCAGTAGTGAGTTGGCAGCTGAAGTATACCACAGTGCCAGCAGATGAATGCCTCAAACGTGTCCCCTGAGTAAACGCATTACTGACACAACAAATTACGACTCGTTACTCTATTATTCCAGCACTAAATCATCCCATTCGTCAGAAGCTCTAGGTCTGACACGCCTATAAGTATGGACAGACTTTCTCCTCCCCTTCACATCCTCCCCTGTCACTGCCTTTATTTACTGCCCCATTGCTCCCTTAACTTCCGAGCGCTTATTTTCCTCCTGTCTGCCTCATGGCATTTTTCCTGCTGTGTGCCCAGATTCTAGGAAGACACAATGTCCAATGTGCCAATCTGGCCACCTCTTCAATGCATTCTAGATCTTTCAGTGTGGAGTTTGCCTGTCCTCCCTCTGCTTGTGTGGTTTTCCTCCGGGTACTCCGGTTTCCTCCCACAGTCCTATGACATTTAAATTTAAATTTATGGCATTTGGCAGAGATCGTTCTCCAGAGTGATTTACATTTATCATTTTCATACAACTGAGCATTCGAGGGTTAAGGGCCTTGCTCACGGGCCCATCAGTGGCACCTTGGTGGTACTGGGGCTTGAACCCAGACCCTCAGATCATTAATCCAGAGACTTAACCACTAAGTGACCACTGCCACCACAACGACATGCACAGTAGGCTAATTAGTTGTTCCAGATTGCCCCTAGGTATGGATTTGAGTGTGAATAGTTGAATGTGTTGACCCTGAAAGGGTGTACCCCACCTTTGCCCAGTGTAGATAGGCTCCAGCGTCCCCACGACCCTAATAGAAGTAAGTGGTTTGGCAAATGAGCGAGTGAGTGAGTAAAAAATACTTATGTAACCACTTTCCAAAACATTTTCTAGACAAACACTTCTTTTCTGCCATAAAAACAATTTTTCCGACGGTCATCTTTAAAACAATAATCAAATGAAGAGGCGATCCTGAAGGACAAGTTCTGGCATCCTGCCCAGTACAGCTATTTCCTGAGGACTCATCTTCAGTACAGCTTGGTATGGTCCATAACCATTGGGAATATGCAGTGATTTGTCTGGATGTGGTGGAGAAAGCTCAAAGTGGCCATAAGAACCAAATCCTAAGGAGGGGTCAGGATTTCCGTTTGGGAGGGTTTAATTACATAGGGAGAGAAAACAAGTTCCTTGGGGTGGATATTAAAAAAAAAGGAAAAAAAAAAATCTGGTTGTTAGCTCAATGTTTACTAAAGTGAGCTGGAAGACAGTGTTGAGTCTATGAGGTTTATAGACTATACATCTGGAAAAGTACTTCAAGACCTGTTAAATTCTTTTCATCCCTTATTGGAAATAGTGGATTAGGATTGTATTTCGATGTAACACATACTGCAGCATGGTGGATGAACAACGCCTGTTTAAAATGTGATCCAATCAACTGCAGAAAAGGACAAGCCTACTTATAATCGAAAGGCATCTTTTTGGAAATCGAAGAGCTCACACTGTCAGTAATCGAACAAGACCAGCGTCTCACAAACAGGCAGAGAACAGTTGGTACTGTCACCACATTTACCAGAATGTTGCTGACTGTTCGCAGTGATTCGCCAACTGTTCGTCAACTATTCACCAGAATATCCCCAAAAAGTCCCTAAAAAGTTGTCAACAAATCAAATAGTTCAAAATCGTCAAAAAAATAAAATAAAATAAAAAATGGTGAGACCGCTAGTCGCCACTTTCACAAAACGTTCACCGCTCAATGAGATACTCACCTAAAGTGAAGCAAAGTTCCTTCAGATCTCCTGAATTCCAAAACATAAAATACACTGAAGTACCAGTTTAACAAATACAATTGCTCATATACAAGGTGACCCAAAAAAGTCTCCCACATTTCATAAATAAAATAAAAGGGCACATCGACGAGGACTATGAACCCAGAGATCGCAAGTTTAAATCCGGGTTGATGCCGCAGTCATCCGCGACTGGGAGTCCATGGGGGATAATTCGCCCAGCTCTCATGGGAGGAAGGGATGGCATATGCTCACTTCCCTGTCACTCACAGCGATCACCAGCCAATCATGGGCATCTGTGAGCTCATTCGTACGTGGGGGCGGAAAGCGCTTTCCCTCCGAGTGTGTTAGGCCGCCCCCAAATATTTTCGTAAAGAGGTGGGCAGTCGCATTGCATGTCACGGAGGGGGCATGTGCATGCTTACTCCCCTCCCTGGTTGGTGGTGGTCGTGTGATAGGGAAGGCAATACTTGACAGGTGGAAATTGGATATGAATAAATTAGGGGAGAAAATGGGGAAATAAATAAATAAATAAATAAATGTATTAAAAAAGGTTAAAGATAATATAATTATTAATATTTGCACACATGAAACTAAGTGAGGCAGAGAGGCAGTGTGGGGGGTCTGTTGGTGACCCAACCCCAACCTGAACCCCTTGACCTTGAAGAATACGATGCGTGGTTTGAGTAAGATGGAGCTACGGCACACAAACAGCTCGGTGATCATTGAAAGTGCTGAGGGAAGTGTTTCCGGATTGGGTGATCTAGTTGCGTGATGCTGGTTGGCCGGCCCTGACCTCGCCCCCTGTGAAATCCCACGTGTATTCTCATCAACCCCAAACTCTTGAAATCCTTAAGGTTACTATTAAGCAGGAGATTACTGCTGTCATGACCCATCAAGCCACGGTATCCTTCAGAAATTGCCTCCGAGTGTGTATAGACGATACCGGCCACCATTTGGAGGATGTGATCTTTAAAACATGATCTATGAAAACTGTACTGAATGAAGTTTTATGTGTGGAAATAATAATTAGATTTTCTTTAACAATTTTTTTTCATTTACCTTTGAAATGTGCGAGGTTTTATTGGGCCACCCTGTACAGCACAGATCTGTCTCCGTCTCACACATAGCTGTGGACAGATTTCTACAAACACTTTCTCTCTGGATGCGAGAAAACATTCCTGCTCACCATCATTTTGGGAAATATTTTCAGCACATGACTATTATATTGGATAATTGCACCTCAGGAAACTTGACCAAGGAAAAAAGAAATATACTTTTTTAAATTACTCTTTGCAAAAAAATGGTTGAAGCCCAGAAAAAAAAATCCAGACAGACTTACGATTAAGTGCAACTGTCCAGTTTCAACTATATGAGCTGTCAATTTTGTTCCCTCATAAGACTGACCCTGGCAGCATTAGCCGCTGCAGCTGTCTTGTGGAACGCAAACCTTTTTATGAACAGCTGTGCAAGACGACATAAGGCACATGTCTCAAGGGGTCAAAGGTTATGCAGGTCTAGCCTGGGAATTCATTTACAATCGTTCTAGATATAGGATGGCACAAAGGAAGGATATGAAGTAGACGTAAGACTCATGGTAATAAAATGGCTTTAGGCTAAACATGAGATGGATGAGATGGGTTCTTAAGGGTACAGAATCTCCTTCTTCATAAATATTACTTATCTCCCAGAGGATTACAACTTTACCCATTTATCCCGAGATGCCAGAGTTATTTATAAGTCCAAGTCAAGAGTTCAGCATGTTTTCGAAATAAAAACAGAGAAGAAAAAGAAGGAACGATGGAGGACATGAATCAGAAACAAAGCTAAATGAAGGGAATACAAGTGATCCCATGGCTTGGGCATGACACCCACTGGACACTTAAAAGAAGATGAGAGCTGAATTTCACCCAAGATATACATGGTGTGTGAGTGGGGTGTGTGTAAATGGATTTGTGTGGCCAGCCATGACTGACGGAATGCCTCCTGCTGCCAGGCCTCTCCCAGACATCTGTGCTGTGTGTCTGGGGCAGCGTGTGGCCGGACATGACTGCTCCATAGGCAGACATGCCAGCAAAACTCTGGCCTGTCCAAGAAAACCAAGCAGCTGTTTCCTCCAAGTTGAGCAGGTGATTCTCATCATCATGCCGGGCTGGTTTATTCACCCTTGAGGGACGGACCTGTAGAACGCAATCTAATGTCTAACACCTCAAAAAAAAAAAAGCACAGGGAAAGCAAATAAACGCCATACAGAAACACTCTTGTTGAGCCCAGGACTCGAACCAAGGACCTTCTTGTTGTGAGGTGGATATGCTAACCATTACGCCACCATGTTACTCAAAAACTTCTGCACTAAGAGTTAGAAGCACAGTTTTGTTACCTTCGCCAACCGTGTTATATTTTACCATCATTTTGGGTGTTTGTTTGTTTGTTAGCCGAATTACACAAAGATCCATGCATGGATTTTCATGAAATTCCTACCAGAGGTGGAGCGTTTGATGAGGAAGACTCCATTAGACTTTGGAGATGATCCAGATCAAATTCTCTATCCTGGAATTTTTTAAAGGATTCTTTACCATTGTCAGAAGAGATGATTTCTTGACATTTCGGAAGCTTGAGCTCTCCGAGTGCTCTTGTTCCAACTTTACTTAACTTAACTGTTTTCAGTTAGAAGAAAATGCATCATTGTTGTAGTTACAAACTTGACATTAAAGCACTAACAGAAAAAAAAAACCCACCGCTAAACTTGGAGCAAAGTTGGAGTCACCTGAAGCAAGGCCAACTTTTCTTTCCCATCTAGTTCAAAATATTCTTTTTTTCATTTTAACATCTGAAAGATGACATAGCCTCTGTGCTACGTAAATAAAGGTGACTTCTCAAATAAACTAGAGCCTACAGAAGCTTCTTTGCTGAGGTCTTATGTTAAATCACTAACGCACAGTCAATGGCCACCTCAACTTCCTTTGTAGATCTACTATCGTGTCTCACGTCTCACCAGATCTGCATGCAATGGAAGCAGGCTCCTCCGTCAACCTTAGAGCTGTGCTAAATCTGCTCAAATAATCATTGGCTGCAATGTGATATGGTGTGACATGTCTTTAACACCACATAGAGTACAGTACGTCTCAGTGAAGCATGTGTCGTGTGCAGTGCGACTACAGTTAAGTGGGAAAATAAGTCAGAGTGAACATGAGAACCTTTTTTTAAAACATTTTTGGTTACAAAGTCATCATGATGATGGAGACATAGAGAGAGAAGGTCCTCTTGCTGTTGCAAAGGTGATTTTTCTGTGTATACTCTATCATAAACAAGCTTCCGATGGATAATGGTTGGTCTGCTTCTCCTTCTAATAGGAACGTCTCTAGGGCAGCACTGTTGTGTAGAAGTTTGCACGACTGCCTCACAACAAAAGGTCCTGCGTTCAAGTCCCGGGCTCGGTTTGGACATTTCTGTGTGGAGTTTGCATGTTCTCAATGTGTTTGCTTGAGTTTTCTCTGGGTACTTCAGTTTCGTCCCAGAGTCCAAAGAGATGCACATTACGCTAACTGGCTGTTCTAAATTGCCCCAGGTTTGGATGTGAGTGTGAATGGCTGTGTGTGTTGCCCTGTGATGGTCTGGTGAGCTGTTCAGGGTGTACCCTGCCTTTGCCCCGTGTCAGCTGAGATAGGCTCCAGCTTCCCTGCGACCCTAGTTGGAGTAAGCAGCTTTGCGTATTAATGAGTGAGTGAGGAAGTTGTCCATTGTAGATTCTAAATTCATTAGGGACCAACCAAAGTACTCTTTAGAGTTAAGACTTCCTGCTATACCATCATTCAATTCACTCACTGCCCATGCAGTTTCACTGATGTTGAAGTAAAAAAGCACGCAATGTACATTATCTAAATAATTATTCCTGAAAACCCCCCAAAATACCTGCTGTAATCTGCATCTCTACAAAGTCCCTGGGTCTGATCGACTTCCAGCGTCAAACGCATTGAGCAAGCCAATCATGACACACACTTAATATACCTCTAGCTGTCGGAAAGTCTGCATTTCAAGCCGCCTGGCACTGACTTATTCAGCCGGAATGCAACAATTCGTCACGTAGAATGCATGCAAAAGCCAAGATAACCTCTGAGCTTGCATTTGATGAGACGACTAATATTGCTGACACAGACATTACATCATAAATCAGACATGGTCACGCAACTACTGCTTCGTCAAGGAGGTGGTGAGTTAGCATGTTATTTTGGAATGGAATTTGCCTTTAAGACTTTGACTTTTTTTTCCCCATTTTTAAACTCTCTCCCGCTTACTCATTTCCTGAATTGTTTAATCCTTCTAGGGTCACGAGAAGGCTGGACCTATCTCAGCTGACACGGGCTGAAGCAGGGTACACCCTGATCAGCTTGCCAGACCATTACAGGCCCAACACACACAACCATTCACATACACCTACAGGCAACCCAGAACAGCCAATTAGCCTAACATGCATGTCTTTGGACAGTGGGAGGAAACCGGAGGAAACCTGAGGAAACCCATGCAAGCATGGGGAAAACATGCAAGATCCACACTGAAACACCCTCGCCCAGGATCTGAACCCAGGACTTTCTTGCTGTGAGGTGTAAGTGCTAACCAGTACACCACATCGCCGCTTATATATATATTAAGGCAACCCATTTAGAGACTCCAGACACTTTACAAGGATGCCCCTTAATGGCTCCTGCTTGTCCAACTGAACAGAGACCCCCAGGGAAGATCCCGGATTGCTAGAGAGGTTTGATGTCACTGTTGGCTTTGGAATGTCTGGGGCTCCCTGATTAGGAATTTGTAGCCAGAGACAGAGAAGTCTGGGCTGCCCATCATGGCCTGCTTCCAGCACCATAAAAAGCAGAAGGAAAACAAGACCATACTCATTTTGCAGATCTGTTCATTAAAGAATCAAAATGAAGGAGGAGTAGAAATAATCTTATAGACCCAACTCACATCTCTAACATCAGAGATTCAATACAACAAGACGTCTCTGGAAGTCCAGACATCAGAATGTTGATTCATTCATTAGCTTTAGGCTCTGGGACTGCAATGTAGGATATCCATCAGCAGCTCAGTGTGAAAGGTGTGTGTGTGTGTGTGTGTGTGTGCGTGTGTGTGTGTGTGTGTGTGTGTGTGTGTGTGTGTGGTGGGGGGGTTACAATGACTACGGCAGGGAAATTGCTCCCACATTTTTTACTGATGTGTTCCATGCCATCAGTACCATACAGACTTCTGATCTGCTCTGACATGACCAGAAAACAGGAACATTTATGATCTAGTCCATGACTAAAGATGTACTTTAAACAACCAGATCACATGGCACGAGGACACGGTCTGGACTGTCTTACAATGTTTAAAGAATTATCTGACTGCGGATTCTGTCCATGGTAGGATTGCTGAAGAAAAAGATATATATCACATGTTGTGTTGTGTTTGGAGACGTCTGCTTAAAAGTCAGTGGCTTGTATGAAACCATGGTATAGAACAGGATGTTGTAGCATTTCGTTTTCTTTGGCACGACTTCCATGTTTCTTTCAACAAGCTCAGGGAGGAATGTTCCAGAAAGCGAGCTGGTCACAATGACATCTGGGAGGGATTGATAAACTTGATGGGAGTGGAGATGAAAGACAAGCTGACGTAGATGTTCTTCAGTATTTAGCTAGGTCACGTGAGCACTGCACCAAAAAACACCTCAATTTACATTGAAAATACATCTGCCTCTCAGGGACAAGGCCCTGGGTTCGATTCCCAGGCTTGGCGAGGGCGTTTCTGCATTTCTGCAATGTGGAGTTTGCATTTTCGAGTTTGTGTTCTCCTCGTGCTTACGTGGGTTTCCTTCGGGTACTCCAGTTTCCTCCCACAGTCCAAATACATGCACATTAGGCTAACTGGTTGTTCCAAATTGCACCTGCGACTAGCCTCTTCTCTAAACATTAGGCTACGGCTGCCCCCCATATATAGAGGTATGAATAGAAATTGATCACAGGGTGAAAATGATTAGGTTTGCAGGGGGACTGGAGCCCATTCCAGGCAACTCTGCGCGAATAAGCATTTACACTCACATTCACACCCAGGGGAAATCAAGAATATCCAATTAGCCTAAAGTGTATGTCTTTTGACTGTGGAAGGAAACCTGAGTACCCAGAGGAAACCCATGCAAGCATGGGGAGAACATGCAAACTCCACACAAAAACCTTGGGAAGGGAGCTCGAACCCAGGACCTTTTTGCTATGAGGAGGACATGTTAACTACTATGCCACCTTGCTGCCCGGATAACACTTTGCCTACGGACAAAAAGAAAGGCAAATGAGTTCAATGTATGGTGGGTGGTGTTGTGGATAGGGTTCTGGGATAATGATTGAGAAGTCATATCAAGTAGGTTCATGTCCCCGTTAGACCCCCACCATGCTAAGTCCCCAGGCCAAGGTCTTAACCATAAGTGTTAAATGGGTGCCAGCAAAAATACTGGGAAGTTAACCTGCAGCGGACTAGTATCCCATCCAGGAGGAGTTGAACTCTGAGTCACATGACACTACAGAAACTGGGATAAGCTCTGGCGGTGATAAGCCGCTAAGTGTTAAACGCCCAAAAGACTTACCTGAAGGGGTTCAATAGGGCCACTGAAAAGTTATTAGCACAGCATGGAGCTTTAGCTATCCCTCACTGAATTTGCACTACTATACAAACTGCAGATTTACAACTTATTGTCATTCCAGACTAGAGCAAACTGGGTCCTGGATCTCATCAAGAACAAGATTCTATCCCTTAGTAATGCTTTGCCTCTGTGGAAAATCATCTTTGCTGGGGTAAAGGCAGGCGGTCTGGCCCTCATTAGCATCAAATGCCCCAAAGCCAATGAAACTGAGGCGTTTACTGATCAATCCAGAGTGAATTTTCCTCAACATGTTCCAGTTACACCACCAGCAGGGGTTGAAAACATTGGAGGGCCGGGCTGATTGAACTTGTTGAGTCATGAGAAAAGTGATTTTTCTTTGTTTGTTGGAGTGTATATATCTCCTCTGCAGCAAACAGTTTTCAATGTGTGTCATTTGTACTGCTCCGTATCAGTCTGAGTGTCTTTGTGCAACTGGTCTGCATCTAGAAATTGCAAGGTTATGCAAAGTGATTATACTTTTGTATTCTGAACTACTTCTTTTTCCAATAAAAGGGACAGGGCGGCAAGGTGGTTTAGTGATTAGCATGGCAGCCTGACAGCAAGAAGTTCCTTGGTTTGAGTCCCGGTATCTGGGCGTTTCTGTGTGCATGTTCTCCCCGTGCTTGCGTGGGTTTTCTCTGGGTACTCCAGTTTCCTCCAACAATCAAAGGCATGCACATTAGGGCTAACCAGCTGTTCCAGATTGCCCCTAGGTGTGGATGTGAGTGTGAATGTTTGTGTGTGTTGGTTCTACAATGGTCTGGTGAGTGGTTCTTCGCCTAGTGTCGGCCGAGATAGGCCCCAGCCTCCCCGCAACCCTAGTAGGATTTAACAGTTCGGCAAACGAGTGAATGAGTGACTGAGTGACTGAGTGACTGCCAATGAAATCCATGAACCCACTTTCTTTTGCATGTCTATCTTCTTTTATCTCTTCGATCCCTTTGTTTCCACCTTTATTCAGGCGATCGTAAGACCTTGCTTTGTCAGGTGATCCTTTGGTAGGTCCGTTGAGTGCTCGGCCTGTTCTTCCCATATGGATGTGATTTTCTGAGGACTTAGCCCATTAGTGTACACATACATTTTGCCAAAGGTAAAGCAAACAATGAAAGTCTGCTGTTTCGTTCCCACAACCTCTTTTGTGTATGGATAAATACACAGCATGTCAGAAACAGATTTGAAACTTGAAGTCGCTACATTTTTTTCTTTATTAAGGAAAGGAATGCTTCTTAAATATCAGTACTTTACGATTAAAGCTATCTTACCTCATGCAGTCCTGAGGAGACCTTGGCTTATACCTTATTTGGATCGACAAAGCAAACCTTATTTAGAATAAAAGCGGAATATTTGTCATTAGCAGCGTTTACGCAAAACAAACGTCTCAGACGAACGACTGAGGACCTGCGTCGCTCTGTACAAGATGGTTTGCTGCTTGAAAAACTGCTGATTCTTGACATGCTGCCTCTTTGGAGAGGAAATGAAGTGATATGAGAGAAAACAGAGCATGCTGGTGAATGTATACAAATACATCCAGTACCTCTGTGGTCTTACCCCAACGAGGGGTAAAAAGAGAAAAGAAAGAAGGACGTGGAAGGGTAGGGGTTGGTGGGGAGGCGGGGTTGGGGGGCATATGGTTTGTGAAGCATCCTGATGGGGACTAGCCTATATAAATATATGAACAAACATCAGGGGTTAGTCTCTGTGACCTGCGAAACATCTCAAAGCATCTCTCTCTCCCCCCACCATGAACACTCTTGTGAAATACTGACCCCAGAATTCTCTCTTATGCATGTTCCCATGCAAGCAAGACACACACAGAGTAGACCATGGCTAGCATATGCATGCATTCTTGCATGTTCCTATATAACTATCGCTAATGTGTGTGACGTAATGGTTAGCACCATGGCCTCACAAGAAGAATTTCCTGTTTTCGTGTCCCAGGCTCAGCGAGGGCGTTTCAGTGTTTGTATGTTCTTCTTGTGATTGTGTGGGTTTCCTCTGGTTTCTCTGGTTTCCTCCCACGGTCCAAAGACATGCACTTTAGTCTAATTAACTGTTCCAAATTGCCCATAGGTGTGAGTCTAAATGGTTGTGTGTATGTTGGCCCTGCGATGGTCAGGCAAGCTGTTCAGGGTGAACCCCGCCCTTGCCCACAGTGGGCTGAGATACTGCAGGCTCCAGTCTCCCTATGACCCTAATGGAGTTAAGCAGTTTAGAGAATGAATAAATGCATAATGGTGGCATAGTAGCGTAGAGGTTAGCATGTCTGCCTCAGAGCACGATGGTTCTGGGTTCTAGCCCAGGGCTCGGCGAGGGCATTTCTGTGTGGACTTTGCATGTTCTTCTCTTGCTTGCGTGGGTTTCCTCTGGGTGCTCCGGTTTCCTCCGACAGTCCAAAGACTTACACATTAGGCTAACTGGCTGTTTCAAATTGCCCCTAGGAGTGAGTGTCAGTGTGAATAGACGTGTGTTTGTTGGACATGCACTGGATTGGTGAGCTGTTCAGGGTGTACCCCCGCCTTTGCCCAGTGCCAGCTGAGATAGGCTCCAGCCTTCCCATCACCATAGTAGGAGTAAGCAGTTGGGCAAGTGAGTGATGAATCTCCTTCAAAGAGCTTGATCAGCAGACAGAACTAAACATTAAATCCACTAAGCACTAGCATACAAGTGCATTCCAACAACATAAACACCGGAAGACGGCTTGGATTTCTCTAGGACAGGATCCAAAATCCCCAGGTGGCAAATTCTGTAGTTTCTCCAAAACACAGGAGGAATAGGTACTTTGTTGATTGCTGGTGCGCACCAGGTCATAAACAGTCAACAAACTGCTTACAGCAACACCGCTGATTACATGTGCTTCACAAAAAAGCATTTCCTCAAATAGCTTTTTTTCTGAGCATCTCCAGTTTTAACAAGGTGATTGAGTTTCCTCATATCCGCACGCCCTTCTTTATCTTACAGCTGGATGTTTGTGGGAACGAGGTGTAAGTAACCGCCGTGGCTGCTTTCCCATCAACTCTTTTAACAAGCAACCAAGGGAGTTTTTTTTTTTTTTTTATGTGCACCTTGTTATCATTCATGTGCTCTTTAATACACTCCCCAGCGCTTGCTGGTTCCCAGGATGAAACCCAGTGTGTGTATGTGTGTAATCTGGCTGTGTGTGAGTGACACGTTCTCCCTTGCTGGCTCACTCCGTCAAGCACCAAAAGGCCCACAGCGCTTCCAGATGTTCTGTAGCCCAGACGGCTGGCCCATGCTCAAGCATGACGGGCTCCACTAAAGCCCCCCTACTCAACCCCAACACCCCCCACCCCACCCCCTTAGATCTGGGACAATACAAAACACTCAATTTTGCGGTCGTGGAACGGTGGAAAAGGTCACTAAGCATGCCTAAGGCTGGAACTAGTTCCGAAAGTGGGTGATGACAGTGAGAGAATGAGGAATAGGTGCTGTAAGAGAGAGGGGATGGTCTTGAGTTATGGAGGGTTAAAAAATGTATGCTGGAGGAGACATGCAGTGTGTATGTGGGGGGCTGATATTCCATGCCTGTGGCGGATGATCTCACTCATTTTTTTTTTTTTTTTTTTGAAAAGAGAGACACAAAAGAGTCTCGATTAACAAACGCGAAAACCACAGAGCGCTTATTACTGAAAATCTGGAGAGGAAAAGTACAAGACAAAAAAAAATAAAAAAATCCTATTCACTAGCCAAGAAACAAGAAGAAAAGATAATGAAATGAGGAGAAATCTGAATTCCAACATCCTCTTAAGAATTGTGTCCCGGATTCTGTCCAACTCCTCCTGTCCAACTCCTCCTGTCCTAACCCCTCACCCTAATGAGTACGAAACTGGATTTTCAGTCGTTCAGTCGACCCTTATTCTTTTCCCCCCGTATATTCATTAGCGCGCGGCATGGTGGCGTCGTGGTTAGCACGTCCGCCTCAGATCGAGGAGGTCCTAAGTTTGAGTCCTGGGCTCGGCATGGGAGTTTCTGTGTGCGGTTTACAAGTTCTCCCCATGTTTGCGTGGGTTTCCTCCTTGTACTCAGGTTTCCTCCTACAGACCAAAAACATTTACATTAGGCTAATTGGCTGTTTCAAATTGTGAGTGTGAGTGTGAATTGATGAGGTGTGTGTGTGTGTATTGATGTTGTGGTGATCTGTTCATGGTGTACCCTGCCTTCGCCCAGAGTCGGCTGAGATCCCGCAGCCCTAGTAGTTGGCAACTGAGTGAGAGTAAGAGCGAGTGAGTATTAATCGGCACACTATGGTAAAAAACAACACTCCGGAATCCATTACTACCCCCATAACACTCTAAAAAACATTCACTCCATGGTAACAATTAACCAATGGACTCATACCAACTACAGCAGAGCAACAGAGGCGGTAGTAAAAAAAAAACAACAAAAAAAATGTACTAATTCCCTTCATATGATTTCAATGAGCACGTGGAGCCTCCAGCATCCAGAGTGAATATTAAATTGGACAGAAAGCATTTTCTCCTAAAAAAGATAAAACGGGGATCACTGCTTATTCAGAGAAAATGCACTTCCTGGATCGCTAAGATTTCGGACAATAGATCCATATTAGATTTAACGTTGCCAAATATCGAACCTGAATTCATAAAACATTTCTGTAAGCGAGGTTGGATTTTGTTTGAGGTAAAACATGTTACCCCATGACAGCTGGTTGTGATATTAGATGCGAAGTCTAAAATAATGGTTTAATAATGAAACTATTAGTGTTGAGCAATGCATTATATAATGAGGCCTCACCCATGGCATAATAAAAATGTTGTTCGGCAAAATATTTTACACACACACACACACACACACACACACACACACACACACACACACAAAGCCAGACAAACATCTGTATTTGTGATTTTTTTTAATGAAATAATGGGTCTCAAGTCTGTAATGCTTAACTGGGCTCGTGATGTGTGTCCTCTGAATACCAAACATGGTCAACAGAAACGCTGGACCTCTTTCATTTCAACTTTTATTCATTTGATTCATGCATTTGCCGTACCGCTTAATCCTAGGGTCGCCGGGAGGCTGGAGCCTATCTCAGCCGACTCTGGGCGAAAAAGGGGTTCACCCAGCCATTCCCACTCACACTCACATCTATTGGCAATTCAGAACAGCCGATTAGCCTAATTTGCATAAAGGAACTGGAGTACCCAGAGGAAACCTGCACAAGCATCGGGAGAGCATGCAAACTCCAAACAGAAACGTCTTTGCCAAGCCTGGGACTCGAACCAAGGTCCTTCATGCTTTGAGGCTGAAAAATTATTCTAAATTTACTTTTGGAAGATTCCTGAAACTAGGAGCAGTGCCTAAAGCTCTGTGGGTGGGATGTGTAGGTCATGTGACACACTGGTTGTGACAACAAGACAGACAGAGGGTCACGGAGTCTGGCTCCCAGTGGAGCACTGCTTAGTGGCCTGCCTATTACATGGGACATCCCATGATAATCACATCGGCAACAACTAGTGATTTTTTTTTTACTCACCCACACTGCAATCACTTCCCAGGAAGCCGGGACAGCACCTCCATTCGAGCGCAGTCACCTGTCGATAGGCCACCTTATACGCAGGTCTGATCAGAGTCCTGTAACTGCCCATGAAAAGAAATCAGTATTGTGCATTTGCATTCGGATGCATTTATCTGGATATCATTCACAGTTCTTGCGACGGTGGCCTGAAATGCCATAGTGACATTTTTATTGAATTCTCATTACGCTTAAACAAGAGCTAACATCTCACAGGACCTTTCTGTATGGTAGAAGAAAAGGAAAGAGCAACGACCCAGGTTCATACCTAATGACTTTTGAACAGTGTCCCGGCCATCGACAACCCTGGAACACCCTTTGCACCGTCGTCTCTGTGCCGTTATGCACCTGGCACGTAACTGTCTTCGATACTGTGTACTGACACCAGTTCCTGAAAGAAAGTGAAAGAGTTCACGTGATAGAAATCAGGACACGCCCATCAGCATTCCATCATTTCAACATGCTCTCAAACCAGCAGCCATGTCAGATTGGGTATTGTTGGTCTGCTTTTCTAGGCTTTTTTTTTTTTTTCCCCCAGGGGGGGTGTCTGGGGGGTGGGGGGTGTACAACAGACTTGGCTGCTGAACAACGTTTGGGTTGGACATCCCTGTTTTGTTCCTTTTTTAAAATATAACCTTCATAAATGCCATTTCTTCATCATATAAATCTGAACAAATGCTCGACACACGCAACCATTCACCACGAGATTGACTGACGCTTCAAAGATTATCCCTGAGTAGCACAGCCAGATAAATAAAAATAATCGCTCTGGTTACTGTTTGCTGCTGGGATTTATAGGCATGGACGGGAGAAACATGTTGCATTCCACTGTATTTGGACCTTGTGAACAAAAAGGGGGGAAAAAAACACTTCTGGAGAAAGTTCTGTACGCCAACGTCTGTTTGTTTGTTTGCCTGTTAGCAGGATTACGCAAAAACTACTGAACCGATTTTCACCAAACTTGGTGGAGGGATGGGGGTATGGGCCTGGCAAGAACCCGTAACATTTGGGAGCAGATCCGCTTCATGATCTGGATCTAGGAATTCATTAAAAGCTTTTTAACAAGCAATTATTAAAGGATATTTTTCTATTAGTATGAATACGCAAAAAAATACAGATCTGATTTTCATCAAACTTGGTGGAGGGGTGGGGCTTGGGCATGGAAAGAACCTAATAAATTTTGGAGGTGATTCATGCATGGGATCTTGTTTAAAAATCGTAATCTTATGTCTCTGGCCTGTAGGAGGAAACCGGAGTACCTGGAGAAAACCCACTATGTAAATATCATCTTTTTTGGGACGTTCATGCTTTTAAACCAGAAGCACTTGTAGAAAATGTTTGGATTGGAACTCGGAAACTTCACGTGTTGTGAATAGTTTGATTCATTCGTGATGAATAAAGTAAAGAGTAAAGAGAGTTGGAATACCCGTGACTGTGGACGACCAATTGTAGCACATCCTTTTTCTCATTGCGTTGGGATGGAGTGCATTTTCTTTGTTGTAGGTGCAGTTTAAAGACACACGCATGGTTCAGAGATTCAAATGAAGACATCTCATTCTTGAAACATCTTTTCCCCAGAAAACTTCGTGCTATGTTCTTGAGCAGCTTTAATGTAGTCCTTGTCAAGACCAAAACTTGGATGGCAGTCAGACTTTGATGACTTGTAACATGGAATGGATTTCATTAATCACAGCTTGAGTTTATGAGACTCTGGTACTGACTTGGACTCGAACTTAGTTTGCCTGAATGTTGCAGACTTATCTACGTGAAAGAATCTTCAGATTATGCATTTACTCTGCTGGAACCGAACAATAGGGTACACACTTCACCTGGGATGGTGCCTGCCTAAGTTGTGCCTTTTATTAACGTTTTAAGAGTCTAAATTCATTAATTCATTTGCCAAACTGTTTCATCCTGCTGGGGAGGCTGGGGCCGATCTCAGCCGATTCTGGGCGAAGGCAGGGCACACTCTTGCGAATTCATCCCATGGCCAATACACACACTTACACCTTGGAGCATATAGGACAGCCAAACCTTGAGGAAACCCATTAAGGCATGGAGAGAAGATGCAAACTCCACACAGAAACGCCCTCGTCAAGCCCAGCACACGAAATCTTGACCTTCTTCTTGTTGTAAGGAGGACGTGCTAATAACTACACTACCGTTCCACCCAAATTAGTTTTAAAGACACTACACTGTACAAAAGATGGACCCTTGATAATACCAAACTAGTAGCAAGTGAAAGTGTAATTTATTGTGTCGCCTGGCAGCACATGTGTTGTCTTGTGTCACTGTTGTCCTCGTACGTCATCACGCTTACTTGTAATCTTCAACTTCACCTCAAACAGTCAAATATTCAACTAAAGTTTCACAGAATATTATTTACATCACACCTACAATTTTTTCGCCGCGGGCTTGCTCATTAGGGATGTGTAGGGGGTTGTAGAAAATTTTTTTTGATTCCTCCTTAATTTAATTTTACTATGTAAAGCTGCTTTGTGACAATGTCAATTGTAAAAAGCGCTATACAAATAAAAATGAATTGAATTTTCTATCAGGTTGATTTTTGGGCTTACCCATAGCAAAACATGGAGCTCAACAAGGGGGTTGCCATCATTTATCCACAACAACTGTGAACAGACTTCACTAAACTTTTACAGAATCTCCAGAACATAATCCTGTTGCGTGCCTCCTATTTTATTTTTGTATTAAACCTTTTTTTTTATTATTATTATTATTAAGATTATTTTAATACTAGTGTAAATAAGAAGTGCAGGTGACACAAGACTTCCCTGGAAGACTCAAGTTGTAAATATGAAGGTTTCATGGCTGGAAGTAATGCAGGACCTTCAGTATAGGGTTTTATAGGTGGATTACATTTGGAGCAGTCTGGCAACCCAGTCAACCAAGAACAATCATATATATATATATATATATATATATATATATATATGTATATGTATATGGATAATGTATACTGATGTGTCAGTGCTTGATATAATAACTCAGATACTCTTATCCTACCTGCGCTGAGAGCTGATTCCTGCAGCCGGGGGTCCGGCAGCGCTTTGTTCTGAGCTCACACGCTGCAGTGTGAGACCTGGGAACGGGTAGATGAAACCGGTACCGAAAGAAAGTCCAGCGCAGGACATGAAGAAGAGACCCAGTGCGCTCCAGGACGCGCCGCGCGCCATCGCTCCGGTCCGAGAGACACCGAGGTTCGAATTCAAGTTCAGTGCGGCGGCGACGCGCAGCCACCGGAGAATCCGACAACCACAGAGTCTATACGGCTGAATACGAGGCTCTCCGTACACAGGAACCCGATCGAAATCATGCAGATGTCTCCCAGAAAATGTCTTGGTGATTTTCTCACACCACCCCCACTTTCTCAGCTCGACCCCCTCGGTGGAGTGAAGTGTCTCTGTAAATGGTTGGAGCGTGCGTAATGACGCACCGACTTCACACAAGCAGTCCACTCAGAACAAAAAAAATAACAAAAAAAACACCAAAAAAAGGGTGAGGTGAAATATAGAACCATGGATAGCAGTCAGACTCTTACAAAACACTCCATGAGCTCTCAAAGAGGTTATTAAAAAAAACTTTTTTTTACATAAATAAATAAAAAATGACCCACCTGGGCACAAATACCTGGAATTTTTCAACTCTTTTTAAAACATTACCCAGTGCCCAGCAACACGAACCCAGTATGAGTAGACGAAGTGTCCGAGACCAAGTGTCAAGGGAACTATTCAATTCAGCAACATCCACCAAGCCACTACATGGACACATAAAAAGCAAAGATTCATTCACTCATTCATTAATTTTCTGAGCCGCTTAATCCCAATTAGGGTCGCGGGGAGGCTGGCGCCCATCTCAGCCGACTCTGGGCGAGGGCGGGGTACACCCTGGACAGCT
>JAQMYF010000008.1:27457623-27475123 GCA_030014195.1 Neosilurus mollespiculum
CGCCCGAGCTGGGAATCGAACCCAGGACCTTCTTGCTGTGAGGCGGACGTGCTAACCACTACGCCACTGTGCCGCCAAAAGCAAAGATTTTTATAGTTTATTTTTTACACAGTGTAACCATGACAGAGGCAGGGCAGGCAAGCTCTACGTGCAGAGCATAAATGCAGGCCATCATTCGCGGAACTACTTTATCCTTTATTAGGCGATCAGGGAGGCCTTAGCCTGTCTCAGGAGACTCTGGCGAATACATGGTACACCCTGAATAGCTCTCAAATCCATCGCAGGGCCAACACACAACCTTTCACACTCACACCTAAGGACAACATGGAACAGACAATTAGCTTAATGTGCATCTCTTAAGGCTGTGGGAGGAAAGCGGATTACCCAGAGGAAACCCATGCAAGCACGGGGAGAACATGAAAACTCCACACAGAAATGTCCTGGTTGAGCCCGGGACTCAAACCCAGGACCTTTTTGCTGTAAAAGGGGCATGCCAACAAGTAAGCCCTTAAATCTATCTAGAGTTTTAGTATATACTACACAGAAACAAGAAAAAATAAAACAAAATGAGGCTTTTCTGGTTTATTTTTCCATTTTAAACCACCTGCTCCAAGGGCCCATGAGAAACTGTGAGTGTGTGTTGTTTTGATTCAAGCAATATCCACTTGGGGTAATGTCTATGAGACACGAACCAATCAGACTGCACCGTTCCCAAGTAATATAATCATGATTATCCAAACAACACTTGGAAAACCAAGAGCAATGAAAAGGGAGGATAAAAACACTACATGGTTACTTGGAGTCGGCCCGGGTCGGCTGGCAAAATGGCCCGGATGAAGAAAGTTTCCTAAGATTTTTACATTCAACCTATCAGAGTGTTCCAAGTAGAACCTGCGATAGATACTAAGAACCCATAACTATATAATAAAGCATTTAAGAACCACAGTGATGATATTTTTAGTTCATCAGAATTTTTACCCTGTTAGAGTACCGCCTTTTAGGGTTGCACGTCCACCTCACAGCAAGAAGGTCCTGGGTTCGGTTCCCACGCCCGGGGGCGTTTCTGTGCGAAATTTGCAAGTTCTGCTTCTTTTTTTACCCCACAGTCCAAAAACATGCACATTAGGCTAACTGGCTGTTACAAATTGTCCCTAGATGTGAGGGTGAGTGCGATTGGTTGTGAGTGTTGCCTTGTGATGGTCTGGCGAGCTGTTCAGGGTGTACCCCGCCCTCGCACAGGGTTGGCTGAGATAGGTGGCAGCCTCCTAGCGACCCTAATCAGGATTAAGCGGTTTAGAAAATGAAGGAATGAATTGAATGAATATATTGGTGCTTAGAAGGTCCTGGGTCCTTGTGCTGGTTTCCTCCTAGATTCCGAAGACATGCACATTAGGCTAACTGTATGTTCCAAATTGCCCCTAGGTGTAAGAGTTGGCCCTGCAATGGACTGGAAGCTGTTCAGGATATATTGTGCTTTCGTTCAGAGTTGGCTGAGATAGGCTCCAGCCTCCCTGTGACCCCTGTTTGATTAAATGGCTCAACAAATGTTTTTTTTCAGATTTTCATGAGTTAAATGTTTACTTATTTTTTTCTACAGTGTTTATGAATACGGTTTGAGAATGCTCGAATTCGAGACTGTAACTGAAAAATCCCTTTCCACGTCCACCCCAGCCCTTGCTTTATTAATGGAAAGGTGTGCTTACTGACCCATTCTTAAAGAAAATCTTTTGTCCCTTGCTGGAAAGCAAATCTTGCTGCGAGGCTCGCTGATGAGCTGATGATTTTGATCAGCTGTTTTACAGAACAAAGGACTTCTCTGTAACTGTTAGTGCTCTGAGCGGCGCAGTTGGTCTGAATCTGAGAACTAGTGTGAGGGTCTCCAGCCCTCCTTCTGCAGGCTCCGGCTCCAAACCACATCTTACACACTCGATTCCGCTAATCAAGCTCTTCTGGAGACACTAATCAGGATCTAAAAGTGGGTCGGATGTTTTCGATTAGAGCTGGAGCTTAAGTCTGTGGGAAGCTTTCAATGAGGAGCAGGAGGAGGGATGGAGATCTATGCACCAGAGTTCAAGACCAAACGGATTATTATGGATATCATTAATGCCTTATGCAAATATATTTACATGTCATTACCTCTAGCAAGGAGGTTATGTTTTAACTTCGGTTTGTTAGCAGGATTGTATGGGCGGACTTTCATGACCTTTTCACCACTTTGGATTTCGAACAAGAAAGAACTCATTAGATTTTGGAGATGAAGAAGTTAGAAGTTCTGGATCCAGGAATTTTTTTTAAAGGATTCTTTAACACTGTGCGATAGGAATATTTTTTGGAAGTGTGGTACTACTGTAGGCCCAGCAGGGGGTGCTGTGTATATTCTGTTATTTTCTCGACTTGGTGGAGGTTTGCACTCTCTGACTGCTCTTGTTCTTCTTGTTTACGCACCAAGTGTGAATTGTTATGATATATTACTTCAAGACTGCCAGTACAAATGATCAGATATCGCTAGCTGCTAATCATGTTTTTTACTTGAGATAATTGAATTAACAAATATTTATAACAGGTGCACCACGGTGGCGTAGTGGGCTGCAGGTCCACCTCACAGCAAGAAAGGTCCTGGGTACGAGTCCTGGGATTTAGCAGGGCTTTTCTGTGGGAAGTTTCCATGTTCTCCCTGGGTTTGCTTGGGTTTTCTCTGGTACTCTGATTTCCTCCCACAGTCCAAAGACATGCATCATCATCAGGCATCTGTTCGTCAGTGTTGACGATGGACTGTGCCTAGGATTGATACTTCATATTGCAACAGCGGCTGTGGCTAAACAGCCCTATTCTGGAGCGACAGTCTCTTCTGCAGATTACGCACATGAATAGAGAGGGGTCTGGAGTGTTGGCAGGAGCTGCTGCTAGCTGCTTCCTCTTCCGCCTCTTCTCCTGCTGTAGGGAGGTGCACCTTTCCTTGGCGTGGTGAACTCCTGCTGCTGCGACAGTCTGTCTCCAAGTTCCTTGATCCTGGATGGCTTCTTCCCAGTTGGTGATGTTGATGCCTGCCTGCTTCAAGTCCTGTTTGCAGACATCTATGTAGCGTAGGCAGGGGCAGCCAGCAGGCCTGGAGCCTGTTGAAAGCTCAGCATACAGGATGGTCCCGTGGAGACGGGTGGGGTCCATCCTGTGGACGTGGCCAAGCCTCCTTAGGTGACGCTCAGCATAGCAAACATGCTGGAGGTGTGGGCTCATTCCACTTCTGTGTTGGGGATCTTCTCCTGCCATGTGATACCCAGGATGCGACGTAGACATGCACATTAGGCTAATTGGCTGTTCCAAATTGCCCTGGGTGTGAGTCTGAGTAGTTGTGTGTGTGTGTGTGTGTGTGTGTGTGTGTGTGTGTGTTGGCTCTGCAATGATCTGGCGAGCTGTTAAGGGTGTGCCCTGCCTTCATGCACTGTTGGATGAGATAGGCTCCAGCCTCCCCGCGACCCTAATAGTGGTTCGGCAAGTATGTGAGTGAGCGTATAACAGCGTTACAGGGCATATAGCTGAGGATGTTTGGATTTGAGGTCATGCCCTTAAGTTTCATTTCTTTGCACATTATTAAGTTTTTATTCATTTAAGAACGAGAGAGTTGAAAGTTAGTAAACTCTGTGTTGATTGGTTAGGACGAATCACTGTGGAAAGAATCCAGTCGGAACTCTCGTTCAACCATGAAGCCTGAAGTTAAATTTCTTTATTCCAGCTCTTTTTAAAATTCTAATTTAAAATTTTAATAAATTCCTGAATTAATACACTTAGTTATTTATAGAGTTTAAAACCAAATGATACAACAGGTAAGACAAGCTGATTTATATGATATATGCCTCATGACACATTATGAGATGACATTTTTTGACAATAGTATTTTAATGATTATATATTTATAGTTAATGGCCATGAAATGTAAACAAAGTAAAAATGTACAAATTAAATAATAAAATAAGAAAAACATATTATAAATACCTCAGATTTACATGTTTAATGTTCTTTATATATTATATATATATATATATATATATATAAATATAATTTTTACTTTTATACTGTGTAAAGAATGCATACAAATAAAAACAGCCCCAGTTTGCTGTGAGGTATCTAGTGCGCATGCGCACATCTGTTCTGCGACTTTAAGTCCACGTGTTGCTTCTCTGGCTTCTCTAGCATCAGCCCCATCATCATGGAGGACAAAATTAATTTGGATTTGGAAGATTTTTCGTCGGAGCCGTTTTTCGAGGCATTCATCAAGGAAATAGAGCAAGACCCTTCACTGCTGATCGGGATCTTTGTCGCCATAGGTGTTATTATTGTTACAATAGGTAAGCAAGCTAGCTTAGCAAAAAAAGATGTTTGGCCCTCATAGCAACGTCTGAAGGAAGTTATCTGTGGTCACAGGCGTTTTCGGATAAATCCCGCCTTTTGGGTGCTGATTGGTTGATAGCAGCGCGAGCGTGCGCTGTCTGGCTAGTAAATCTTTAGCGGTATTCTGATTGGTACTGAATGTAAAGGTATAGCCAATCAGAGCGGGGTTAACGGAATACGGGTAGGAGAAAAAAAATCTTATGCTAGCTAAGTGTTTAGCTCATAGTTTTGACACGGTGTTGGGTTTGTTTGAATAAGAAAGGGAATATTTTAAGCTTTTGGCACTAAATAAGCTGTTATGTGTTTACACTGTAGTGTTTTTGCAATTTTTCTTGAGCACCAAGAAGACAAGAAATACAGTTTTGCTCGTTGGTTTATGCGACGCTGGGAAGTCTCTTCTCTTCAGCCAGGTGAGGTTGTTTTATTTGACTTAAATGGATGAAAATCTGCTTGTAGTTTAGTTAGAAACGGTTTCAACAGGCTGGTTTTGTCTCTCCAGCTGCTGACGGGGAGGTTTGTGGAAACTGTGACCTCCATCACTGAGAGCAGAGCGACCTACAGAACCAAAAAAGAGAAGGTATGAGAGGAAGAGACAGGGCATTGATCGAATCTCCACGACTCTTTTCATGCTGTTTCTTATCCTCAGGCTACCAGCTGGACTCTTGTGGACATTCCTGGTCACGATAGCCTGAGAACGCAGTTTGTGGAGAAGTTCAAGGACTCCGCCAGGTAGAACTCACCCAGATGATCTCGTTCCGGGGTTGTAGAACTTCTGAAGGGTGGCGGTGTTCCTTAAACGTGGGTTTTTCCTGGCATCCAGTGATTTGTTATGCCAGGATCACTCACTCATCTGCCAAACTGCTTAATCCCACTATTAGGGCCACGTGGAGGCGGGAGCCTATCTCAGCCGACACTGGGTAAAGGTGGGGTATGCCCTGGGCAGCTCGCCAGACCGTCAAAGGTCAACACACACCCGAACACTCGATCTCACACCTGGGTCAATTTGGAACCGGCAGCCAGCCTAATGTGCATGTCTTTGGACTGTGGGAGGAAACTGGAGTACCAGTTGAAACCTGCAGTACCATTTTATTAATATGTAACAGAAGTAATTATGATGTATACGACGTTGACCCTCACCCATGTGACTGCAGAGCGATCATATTCGTGGTGGATAGCGCCGTTTTCCAGAAGGAGGTAAAAGACGTGGCTGAGTACCTCTACTTCCTCCTGACGGACAACGTAGTGATGAAGAACGCTCCGACCCTGCTGATAGCCTGCAACAAACAAGGTACACTGTCCACTGTGTCCATGTGACTGTTTCGACGAGCCCAGTTATTGCATCGTTGTCACCAGATAAGTTATTATTGCACGATTTGCAAACGCAACATAGTAACTTGTCTGTCTACTTAGAACGAGTAATAAACCAATTATAGAATTCGGCTTTGCTAACATATGGAGAATTATTTGGCTTCAGAGGGGCCTCAGCGGATAACACCCACCTCGACTGAGTAATTCCCCATATCATAATTTTCTCATTCAATAATTGCTTGTTATCTCAAGTGGATAATTCGTTCATTCATTTTCTAGACCATTAATTCTAATTAGGGTCACGGGGAGGCTGGTGCCCATCTCAGCCGCCTCTGGGCGAAGGTGGGGTACACCTTGGACAGCTTGCCAGATCATTGCCGCCAAGTTGATGATGCTTGAATCAAAACACAGCCGCCATCACCGATTCTAGTGGTTCAAGAAATTCAACAAAATGGTGCCCCCGAAAGTACAAAGGGAGCTGCATAATGTGGCCCCCTGAACACAGTTAGAGTTTCAGGTAGTCATAGTTTGAGATCGAGCCGGCGTGTTGATCGTTGCTGAAAAAAATAGAAAAATAAGCCCCAAAATCTTCAGTTTCTTCTGCTTTTTTATGTTTCTGTGACACGAAAATCTAAAGCTTAAAAAGACGCCATTACTAAGTAAAAATGTAAAGTCTGCTGCGCTTTCACACCCGAGCCAACTGGCTCATCAGGCCTAGAGCTTATCCCCGGTTTCTGCAACGTGACGTGACAACGTGATCCTCCGGGATGGAGTGCTAGTCCGTCGCAGGTATACCTTCCCAGTATTTTTTACTGGTCCCCACTTATACTGGTGTGTGGACAGTGGCACACTTGTGGTTAAGACTTTGATCAGGGATCTGAGCACGGTGGGGGTGTGACAGGGATTCGAACCCACGTCCTCTCGATCATGAACCCAGTGCTTTAACCTTTACACCACCGGCCCCATTACTGAGTGAGCTTTTCTTTTTATTTCCATGTAGTAGATACTAAAACTCTTGAGTTTCTATTTTTATTTTATTCTGTTACACAAATTTGTACGTCTTCAAAGAGAGAGTTCTTTGCTCTCAAATAGCACGAAGTTACTCCACTCTGCTCGCGCTGCTGGAAGTCCGACACGGTCGTGCTTGTTTTAGTTTGCTTTGCTTATGTTCCTACGTGGTATATATGCGATACTGAAAACTATTCGCCTCGGGCGCCTGCCAGGGAGTGGGATGTGTTCAGCAGGAAGTCAACATAGTTGTGTTGTAGAAAATGGCCAATCAGATTCGAGTATTTATCAGCACTCTTGTATAACTGTTAGAGCATACCCTCGAAATCCCAGTTTATTCCCCCAGAACCTTCTGTAAGTTCCGTAGAAGTCCTGTACGGTGATGGAAACACTTTAAAAATATAAACTACACTTTAATGTAGTTTTATACTAGTGGGGATGATTTTGTGTTGACAAATATCTGAAAACGCCTCCTATTCTTTTCTTTTCTAGACATCACCATGGCAAAATCGGCTAAACTGATTCAACAGCAGCTGGAGAAGGAATTGTAAGTGTTCACTTTGCTTTTCAGTCAAAAGTTTTTTTTTTTTGGTTGTTGTTTTTTCTTTGGAGACAAGCTGTGCATTCGATGTTTGTTTATAAGTATGGAACCAATCCAAGCTCAGACCAGCCCATCTGACACCAACCGCCACACCTCGAAATCTTTTTCTTCATCCCGATAGCTTGTGTGAACGATACTGTATCTCACGGTCATGCACATGCAGCAGGAGCAAGCGTTAACTCTGTTACCACTATACCACATGACCTCCTAGTATCAACATTGCAAGCCATCGGCTGTGGAGACCCTTGACATGCTCTAGCGCTCCTAAGGCAACGAAGTAACGAAGCCGGGTTAGTTGTTTTGAGTGTTGCTGAAAACCCCTCTTGAAGCCTGGGGATCTTCATCGCCTTCGTCTTGCTGAAGCATGTCAAGGGTCTCCACTACTGGTTTCCGACAGAATTCGATGTTCGTGATCACACGGTGAACATTTAACTGTTACTGCTTGCTCACGTGGCATGCACCTAACGGGCTGCTTGATCACGATTTATGCAGTGTATGACGATGATGTTAGTACTTATTTCAGTCCGATCCAATCCTTTCGTGTCTGTTTTCACAGAACCACCCTGAGGGTGACCCGGTCGGCGGCCCTCTCGTCTCAGGACGGCTCGGTAACGTCCACGCTGCACCTCGGGAAGAAGGGCAAGGACTTCGAGTTCTCTCAGCTGAACATGCAGGTGGAGTTCGTGGAATGCAGCGCACGTGGCAGTGGCGAGGACAACAACGCCGAAATCCAGGCTTTGGAGAAGTGTCTGGCCAGGTTATAAACTGTCATAGCAAGCTTTTAGTCAGTGTTGTACAAACACACACACACACGAGCTGACCTACAACTAGAGTTTAACGAGGACATGGTGCGCATGTGTATTTATTTGAACCACACGGTCCATCCTGTACGCTCCAATTCGACACCATAAACTGTTTATTTTTCGAGGTAACTTCAGTTTACGGTGTTAAAAATATCGGTGTGTTTCTTCTGGAATGCTGACAGTGTAATTATGGTGACTCATCAGGCTCGAGCGTCTGCTGAAACCTGTAAATAAACAGCTTGTGTGTTTTTTTTTGTTTTTTTTTTGGCATATTTGGGTTTCAATCTGTGTCATCTCGTCATTTCATTATATCCTGGTCTTTCCTGTTATTTTAGATTTAAACAACACTTTTCTTAAATGTGCTCATGTTTGAAGTACACATCAGCGATTGTCACTGTTAGTGCTCCAGTTAAGGATTCATTACTCGTCTTCAGTTTAAATCATCTCCCTCCTTCACTCTCCAGACAAACACCGTCTTACTGTCTAAGCTTCATGATGTTACTGTAAGTTCTTCTTTAACAGAATGAAAACAACTCTAGCCACACTTCAGAACAAACTGACTATAATTCAGAGCACACTCCGACACGTTAATCCATCCATTCATCACGCTGAAGTCCAGCGCTCTCAACCCGGATCAAGATGTACGGAGGATCGCGGCTCTGTTCTTCGTATGCGGTTTAGCTGATCTGGGGTTCTTGACGATTGCACTTGTCGGGCGAAGCCTTTAAGTTCAGATGCAGGCCTCATTTCTTTGTCATGTCTTCGCTATAAATAACACTAAAGAAAACGTTGGTGCGACTGAGTATGTAAGGAGACAATGCTGTGCGTACGGCTGTAACACAGGGGTCGCTTTTAGATTCGTTTCATGACTCTGGTGCCTGGACCCGAGGTTGATTTGAGCAGAGAAAGAGCTCCAAAAGTGGCTATAATGGCCGTTTTCCAAGGACCTTGAAGCCACTGATGGGTCATTTTTACCTGTTAATGCAGTCGTATAATATATAAGGCTTCTCAAAAGAAAAAAAAAAAAGTAAGAATTGTTTCCAGTCCACCAACCCGACCCTATTTTCTTACAAAATGAAGAGATACAGGCAGTCTTTTTAAAGAGTTTAATGCATTTCCAATATGAAAGATGTATTGTCTTCTCCCTTGTACGGCTATGAAGCCAGGTCAGGGTTCTGTATCTTCCTCCTCCTCTAGGCCTAACGCTTTCATGTCTTTTATGTTGTCTTATCTTATTACCGTTCCTCAAAAACCATCAGGCTAGGCTTCCACCCCATGTACACTGCCAAGGGACTACAGCAACAAAGATGCGAGTGCATCGTGAATTTACCGGAAATCAAAAGCACATGTGCACGAATATAGCGGTGAAAGAGGTGCTGAAAACGGGAGCCACGTACATCACATCACCACGCCTCACACTGTAAGTAACTCACGTACAGCTTCCTAAACAAGCCCGTAACGCACGCTGATCGCGGCAAGCGAGACATTATACGCAACGCGTGCGTGTCACATGGCCGGCATGTTCTTTATATATTATAACACTGGGAGTGAACAGATTGGGACCTCGTGTACAAACTATGATGTGAAGCGGCCGTTTCGATGATGTTTACCGCCATTTTTGCGTCGTGGTATATTCCTTGTTACACCTCTAGTTTCATGCATTACGATTCCCTGATCAATCAGTCTCATACTGGCTTTGATGAGCGACGTATTAAGAACAGGCCCAGCACACACACACACACACACACTCACACTCAAACACAGTAAACAGGAACAAGCAGACACGAATGCATCACTCGAGGGTGATTTCATCAGATCGGACTTGTTCTGTAGTTTACAAGCACTCTTTTGTTTAACCACAAGGCAAATAAATAAAGCGAAACCCAGTTCTGGGCACTCGCTCTGCTGGAGAAATGCCGCTAAAGCCCAGACAGAGGATACACCGATAAACTGGTGTTCTGATCCGCTACAAGTAAACTAGGTTGTCCTTTTAGAAGAGCCGGACACACCCAGTTCACCTTCTCTTGGTGACTGAACTTCAGTTTTCGTGCCGTCTTTATCGGACTCGGGTCAGTACTCCTGGCCTCCTCTGAAAGCTCTTCTTCGCCTCTCTTTCCCTCTTCATCCTCATGACTGTTGGGCTTCGACTTCCTGTTTTTGGGCTTCCTGTGCTGGGCCTTCACCTTGGCCTTGACCTCGCCCGCCACTACAGGCTCCTCACTTATATCCCACAATGCCACTACTCCATCGTTGCCTCCGGTGGCCAGCCAGTAAGGATGAGGCATGAAGTTGAGAAAGTGGGCTTGAGAGGCACCCTGACTGTGAGCCTTTATCGCCCCCTGCTGCTCGAGTCTGGAGCCAGCACCCACGCGGGCGAAGTGCACGCGCCCGTCCTCTGCGGCACACGCCAGGATGTTTCCACATGACGCCACACTGACGCAGTGAGCCAGAGGCGGGTTAAAGAGCTGACCAGGACGTTGCTGGGATTTCTCGTCCTCCTCAAGCGCCTCCTGTAGGCTGCAGGTCCACAGTGGCCGAGCTTTCTGCAGGTTCCACAGCATCAGCTGGACGGCAAGAGAAGAAAAACAGACAGTGAGGAGAAAGACAGTGACTTTCATTCAGATTTTTAAAAACTTTTCTGAACCTGTCCTATAAGCGTTGACTAATAAAACCTAGCAGCGCTGTCCTCCCCCAACCCCCTTAACCACAGCGATGCTAACCAATCCTGTTAGATCTCTCCTCCTTCATTAAACAGCATCAGAGGCACAGTGGTGGTTAACCCGCCGCTTCACAACAAGATTCTGGGTGAAGTCTGCACGTTGTCGCCGTGCTTGCGTGGGTTTCCTTCGGGTACCCTGGTTTCCTCCCACAGTCCAAACACATGCACGTTAGGCTAATTGGCTGCTCCAAGAGTGTGAATAGTTATGCGTGTTGTCTTGCATTTGGCTGGCAAGCTGTACCCTGGCTTCACCCTGCGACAGGCTCCAACCTCTCCACGACCGTAAGAATGTTCTGCGGTTCAGCAAATGAATGAATGTTTCCTTATAAGGCTAATTCGAAAGATGCACAGCAGAGCCCTTTACCGTATATGGAAGGAGGAGTGGCTGAGTTACTGTTCATGGGTACTGTACTGGTAAGTGCACGCTGTGGTCAACTAAGGCGTGGTTTGGAGAGTCTAGTGCTTGTACAAGATTAAGACCGATTTCCTTTAACCCTCTGATTGGTTCGTCCGTGTGATCTACTGCAGATGGGTGCAATTATATAACCGAATCACTGTCCTCTGAGTCACACGTGCAATCTGAGACACTCCACAGGACAATATGGATTATGAGTCACGTGATAAAATGTTAATAAGTCAGATAAACGCAACGCTGATTAATGCAGAATTCTTGCACACCACTAGAGGACGCCACAGCCGCAGCGATGCCTTTATTTCCAGTCAGATGATTCTTTCCCCAACTACACTGAAGTTTCGTCATTTGTTTTTTTTGCCTTTGTTCTCAACCTCATTGCCAAAAAAAAAAAAAAAAAAAAAAAAGGTTTAAAAAAGCAGAACATTATCTGCAGAGGTGCACAGATAGAGAAACGTCTCACACTGTGTGCAACGTCTCAGGGAGTCGGATGGATTTGGATTGATTTATTTGCTTGTTTTTTAGACTAGGATGTGGTACAACTAACAAACCAATACATTTTGGAATTGTTAATGGGTTCACATTGAAAATAAATTCCTGAAATTCTAAAAAAAAAAAAAAAAAAAAGAAAATTCTTCAACATGGGGAAAGAGACACGAGAGGGAGACATTTCATTCTAAATGTTTATGCTATCAGGCAACGGTACCAACCCTCAGTCAATTACATGATTACTACCAAGCAGGGAGAAACAAGGGCGATGCTGCCACCTTCATCACGAACTGCTGTGCATACACATTCAGGGGAAGGAGGGAGGGTGCTATTCGCCCCCCTTGTATTCAAGAGCTCACAAACTTGCTGGCGACTGCTTTCAAGTGACACATGATAGCCTTCACTCCCTCCCGTGAGAACTCAAACAATTAGCTCCTACGGACACCCGGCCACGGACGGCTGCGTGCATCAGCCTGAGTGATGGCAGCACACCTCGTGGATGCGCCACTCACGAGGACACTGAACCACATAGTAAGGGTTTCTATGACCAGCTTCCAAACACTGCATACATTACACGGTTTCCTCTGGGATAAATAAAGTATTCTGATTCTATCCCATAATTCATGATGAAATGGGACATAACTGGCCATAAATCTGCTCATCACTCACTTGCCCGATTTCAATATGCGATATTTTTCTTTCACTCCTTGAGTTAATGCAGAGTCTTCACTTCAAACCGATCTTCATGGCTTCTTTTTAAACCCATTCACAAATTTTTTTAAATAAACAAATAGTCTTGGTGTCCAGATACTTACGACCCCAACTGTATTTCCTTTCTGTGGCGTCTTTTTTGTTATTATAAAGCAAGAACTTGGAGAAGGGGAACAAATTCCAGGAGAGAGACGTATTCAGTTAAACAAACGTCAGCTGCAGTGAGAGAAAAGATTTAATCTCCTAATATAGTTAAACAAAGCAGATTCCCCGTAAGGAGGATTTACACAAAGTACACTTTTGGCTACTTTGAAGTTTAATGACTTCCACAACAGTCCATAAAAACCTAGACCGGCTCCCAGTCTTACAGTGGGAGTTCTTACATGGACGTTTCCATCGAGACAGCTCACAAGAATTCAGAAAAGGAAAACGAGCAGGACACCGTGAACACCGTGATCTTAAAGAACTCGATGTATGGTTTCAGTACGACGGCGCTACCGTACGCACACAGCTCGAAGATCATTGGAAGTGCCGGAGGAATCGTTTCCAGATCGGGCGATCTCAACGCGTGGCGGTGCTGGGTGGCGGGCCGTTCCCCGGACCACACCTCTTGTGATTTCTTTCTGTGGTGCTACCTTAAATTACGAGTGTATACTCATCAACCCAGAACTCTCGAAGCCCTTGAGGTTGCTATTGAGCAGGATATCGCCGCTCTTCCACCCATCGAACCACCTCCAATCACCTCCAATGAGTGTATAAACGATAAAGGATCATTAAAACATGCTGAATAAAAAAAATGTACTAGAGGAAGTTTCATGTTAGCAAATAATAAGTTGATTATCTTTAATCATCTTGTTTTAATTTAGCTATGAAATGTGGGAGGTTTTATTGGCTCACCCGATACATTAAAATGAATGGAGAAATGAGACTCTGATTAGCGAGCTCACCAGGTAAGTAAAGCCTGGCCAAATACAGTTTATACTCGTCCAATTCAACTAGCCTAAAAAGCATTGTCTAATATGACGGATTCAAGACCCTGGTGATGAAGCATCAAGTTTTTTCCAAAAGGTCGCTGGTTTGAGTCCTGAATCAGCCGGAAAGATGTGTAGCGGTGGAGGCGTGAGCTACATCTTCCCTTCCTTCATTCATGGCTGAAGTGCCCTTGAGCAAGGCACCTAACCCCCAACTGCTCTCCGGGTGCCGCAATGTATGGCAGCCGACTGCTCCGAGTGTGTGTTCACTCTGATGGGTTGACAAGTCAAAGTTACCCTTGCGGAATTAATACAGTATTAAAAAAACAAACCAAAAAACCCTCGACAAGCAAGTAGAAATGTATCTGGGTCTGGCTTACATGGGCCTTTTGACTTGTGTCTACAGATGAGTGTGTGCTGAGAAGGATGGTACGGTTATCCCAGATTTTTTGCACCAGATGGCACTGAACTGCAGGCACTTTTCCCCTGTCCTTTCATTTCCCCGATTATGGAAATATCATCTAGTTTCTGTTCAGAATTAATATATTTAGGAAAAAACAGTCCCTACCAGACAGCACATAATCAAAAAAATCTGCTAATCCTGGGCTAGCGTATTTGTTTCATCTTCCATTTATGTCTGACGTAACCTCCGTGACTCACCTGCATGTCCAGCCCTGCAGACACAAGGCTCTGAGGCCTCTGGGGTCGGAACGCCACGGACGAGCAGATGTTGGTATGTTTGCGCAGTGTGCGGCTTACTTTCCCCGTCTGCAAGTCCACCACCCTGACAGCCCCCGAATCATCAGCTAGAGCCAGCGATGCTCCCGTTTCGCTCACTGAAAGGGAGTTGATCTCATCCTCACCGACATCCTTGAGCTCCTCCACTGGCTTCTTCAGCATCCGTGGGTCCAGGATACTCACCGTCTCACCATGAGACGCGTACAACAGTTCTGGCGCGGTGCAGGAGAAGACCGTACACGTGACATCATCCCGGGAGCTCAAACGAAGCTGTGAGAGAGGCGTCCCTTCCTGGGACCACAAGGTTACCTCGCCTCCTTCCGCTCCCGAGGCCACAAATCCATCAGCTCCAGCTGCAGCTGCGATGCACAACACCGGGGCAGCGTGACCTCCGACCCAGTGCTGTGCCATGCTGCTTACGGACCTGTGTTTAGAGAAAGCATCCTTATAAACATGTGTAAAAGTACAACAAATAAAACAAGATTTAAAAATACAGTATGAATTTAAACACCCCCCCACCCCCGGAACCACGTGATCAATAACCTATTGAGCTTATAGATCACGTGGTACACCTTTAACCTGTTTTATTATCTTCCTTTCAGTTTTAAACTAATCAAAGTTTGCTATAAGAAACCACCACTAACTCAACATTCTCTACAGAATGAAGTACCCGGATGTTGCTCTTCTTGTGTATATTGAAGGGTCTCAGAAAGTTCACCTGCATACAATAAAGTGCTAAAAGCTAATCTTGCTAATAAAATAACTGAAAACAATTCCTTTGCTTGTTGTAGCCGACAGCACCTTGCTCCACATTAGCATTAAACACATTTATATACATAAATATCCTGTAAAACGAAGCTGTTGTTCTGTTATTAGCCAGTTTGCTAATCAAGCTAGCAAACAACACAGCGAGCAAACACATAACCCGAAAACAGCTTTCAAACCGCAATTCCAAAAGCAATTTACCTGAAATCAACGGCTGTATCAACAAAAAAAGTTTTTAATCCAGTTTGTGAGAGAAAAAGTCAACAAAAATCGAGTAATCGAACATAAACACATTCAACTGCTCCTTCCTTCCTGCGCACGTGCCATGATTATGACAGCGTCGCGCACTGATGACGCAAACACCATCATCAGGCGCTTCTGAATAATGCAGTTATTTATGTGATTTATTTCACAACCAGGGACCCCATTTAACTCTGTAATGAAGCTGATGGATTCTCTTCCAGATGTTTAAAAAAATGTCTTACATTCTAAAAAATTCTACTATTAGGGTCACGCGGAGGCCGGAGCCTATCTCAGCCAACAACGGGCGAAGGCGGGGTACACCCTGAACAGCTCGCCTGACCATCACAGAGCCAACACACACACACACACACACACACACACACACACACACTGGAGTGCGGATCAGGCCGCATTTTTCTGTCTGAGCCCGGCCCGCGTCGGACAGAGCAGTGACCGAACCCGTCCCGAGCATGACCCGAACACCGACACAGTTAAAATCATCAAGTGAAACAGGCCCACTGTCTACCTACCCAATAAGTTGTTTTAAATTTAAAATGCACAATGCCTTATGGCGCTGATGTGACCGAGCCCGACCCGAACCCGAGCATCGTTTTTCTAAACATCTGTCCGAAATTCCGAACCCGGCCCGACTCGTCGGGTACCGTCGGGCTCGGGTCGGGTATCCACTTACTGACACACCCACAAATATTCACACTCACACTCACACCTAGGGGGAATCTGGAACAGCCACTTGTGCATGTCTTTGGACTGTTGGAGGAAACCGGACTACTCAGACGACATGCAAACCCTACATAGAAACGCATGAGCATGACTCGAACTCAGGACCTTCTTGAGGTGGACCTGCTAACCACAACACCACTGTGCGGCCCTTTAAAAACAAAACAAAAACAAAAACAAAACAACAACAACAACAACAAAAAAATATATATATAATTTTTATATATATCATCTAAATATGCAAATATTAGACTCATTATTTTATAATCTGTTTATAGTAACCATAAGGCTATTTATCTTTAATATTCTCCTGTCATTAAATGAGCCCATTCACTCAGCGGGTATATTAAATAAACATTAAAAGTATTACCTCTCGCACCGGGCGCCATGATATTAGTAAACAGCGTCATGTTTTTTGTTTTTTTTCTCCCCCTTTTGAAATCATACACCTTTCTATTGTTTCTTAACACAGACTTTTCCACTTTCCATGAATCGGTGTTGCACTGCCAAGGTTTCAAGTATATGCATGCTCCTCTGGTCACGCAATCTTGTTATTGTTATGATTAAGAGATACACACACGTGAGCTGGGGTGGTTTCACCAGGAAACCTTTATATTCAGCCTAAATGAACTGATAATGGAAGATAAAACACGGTGGATATTTCTAGTGAATATGCACCTTTTACCTGATTCTGGGTCCAAGCTGACAGTTTGGATATTAAGCCCATTCAGTTCAAGTGATCAGTAAAACAAGACAATAACTATAGAAGCCCAATTTGGCCAAACTTTGGAAATGGCGCTTGTAACTTTTCCTCAAACACCATTCCCCATGTTTCATGGACCCCGTGTATACAAGACACAGAATCACTTGGCATTTCTAGGTTTTGTCAAAGTGTCAAAGTGTCATGTAAGTCACTATAGGTACCCCTGGAACATTCCTAATGGAGAGGACCCATAAATGACCACATTTGGATGGTGGTGCGCTGTCCGCACAGCACCCCTTGAGATGATCATTGGGGTTTGTTCTTTTTGTGTGGTTTCTTTGGTGCTGGTAGGAGTGTGTCATGCACAGCAGTTTTGTACACTAACGTTATGAGGCACACCCTCCTTGTTGACCTATGTTATAGTTGTACCTTGTATGCATTGTACTATACTCATTTATGTGAGTTTCTGATTATAGCAGTGGCAATACAGCAATAAAACGAGTCAATAAAGTGTTTGGTGTTGCTCCGGTCATCGGACAACAAGGTCCTGGGTGTCACCATGTGCTATCATGTATGCTAAAACAGGTGTCAACTATGTAATGGTGTATAACCCATAATAATTTGTCAATTTAAAATAAATATTTAGTATAGCTTTAGAAAGCTTGGTGCACTGTGCATTATCTTACTAATTCAGCAACTTCTTACAGAATACAGAATCCAAAAATTATTTTATTACTTCCACTAACGACGTGTTCCGTAACTGTCTCTTACACTTAGCAGCAGTCTTTTTTAAGGCGTGAGCTGATTGGTCCACCATCGAGGGATTACACAGTATTATCCTGAGTGGATAATGCTTGAGTCAATGCTAGGACACTCCTAGTTGGTTACTGTTACTTGGAGCAGGT